>JAVSBS010001415.1:33232-51830 GCA_033124195.1 Coracias cyanogaster
TTCTTTACTGAAAGAGTGATGAAGCATTGGAACAGGCTGCCCAGGGCAGTGGTGGAGTCACCATCCCTGGAGGTGTTAAAAAAATGTGTGGATGTGGCACTTTGAGACGTGGTCTAGTGGTCATGGTAGTGTTGGGTTGACGATTAGACTTGATCTTAGAGGTCTTTTCCAACCTGATTCTATGATTCTAACTAGAAGCCACTCAGTGCAAGACAAACACAGCAGGTAACACCCACAGCCCTGTTTGATCATGTAACTCCACCACAGCAAAATTAGAAACGGAGCTGAAATTAAATATAAACCAGATGCAATGTGATTCAGTAAGTGCGATACAATGCAGCGTAATGGCCTGATATTGTATATTAACCCTGGGAATCAGTAACTAAATTGCCTGCTCCGACAACAAACAAGTATCTGTAGGGTTGAGAGAAGAGACGTCCCTGCTCTGCAGAGTCATAATGTGATCATCCTGCAAGACACTTTGGAGATAAACAGTCCAGGAGAAAATGTCAGTTCTATCTACATACATTAAGGGCAATTTGCATAAATTGCATGCTGGGAAGGATCAATATATGAGCTTGTTCATGGCTCATATGTCTTCTTCTCCTGTCAACCTAGAAGAGCAGCGGGTCTGATCTGTGTGTCAACGGAGGCGTGGGCTTGTCTGGCCAGGCTGATGTCAGCCCCCAGCTCTGCCCCTGCCCAAGACACTTTGAACGGGCACCCGTTGGCCAGGCTCCAAGATGGGCTTTTTCTCTGGGCATTTAACATACTCTTCTAACCAAATTAAAAAGTATAAATTTCTGCTGATCCTACACTGAGACGCTGCCTGCCTGAAATCACTGCCGCTGACAACGTCAGCCGTGACCCCTTTCCTCAGCCGCACAAGGTCAGCAAGGGCAGACTGGATTTTTAAGATCTTTGGTGGAAGTTAGGAAAAAAAGCCAATTGTCTGGGAAATGTGAGACGTTGCAAGAAACTGTGTGATAAGATTGTGAACACCACAAACTGTCCGCGTGAAGCGTTCACAATAAACTCTAATTTTTGTTGGTTTTTTTCAGGCTGAGAAGTCCTCCTAATTGGAAATAGCCTCTTCCAGGCTTGTCCAAACCCTAACGAGAATTGATGAATCCAACAGGAGCAGGGGGAAATCTCGCCAGCAAGTCCAATTCTCTCCCTTCACAGCCTCATTCAAACACCCCAACCTCTACCTTAAAACACCGGAGGCTGCAGCTCCAGAGGGACTTCCAACTTCCTTCTCGCCCTTAAAATGGATAACCTCATTTGTCTGGATATTTCTTGGCCTCTAGAGAGATGAATAAAACAGCAACCTGCATGTCAGCAATTCCTGGGCCGTCTCCCACTGTTCCTCCTCGCTGTAGCAGCCGTTGTGGAGAGTACGTCAAGCTGTGCCAGAACCAACCCACCTTTCAGACGTGCGGAGATTTCCTCTCCTTTCTGCAAGACTTAAAACTTCTCTTTGAAACTCAGACTCCCATGGAAAAGTATTTCAGTGTGGGGTCCCCCCGTTCGCTTTCTTGATGGCTGGTCTAGCAACACAAGCTCCTGGTTTACCCTGAATCTTTCTTCCCCCAGCCCCTTTATAAAAACCACCAACAAAAAAAGCCAGATGGCACAGAAATGTCAGCGCTAGTTTAATGGTAAAGGTGAGAAGTAAAACAGAAGAGGGAAAAGCAAAGAAATTTGTAAGCAGTCCCTCTCCGTCCAAAGCAACCCAAGAAAGCAAGTTCTCCAGAGACGTAGTTCTTCTGGAATTGAACATATGGCAAATAGATCTTCTATTTTCTACGGCAAATAGATTTTCTATTTTAAATTCACAAGTGAATGTTGGAACTTCCAAGCCAAAACCAATATACGATTTTTTTTTTTCTTTCCACTCAGCAGTAGTTAGGGTCTTCTACTGTGTTTTGCTCCAATAACTGGAAGGGCCAGAAGTAAAAACTGTGGCCTCACTGAAATCAATGGCAGAAGTCCCCCAGTTTAGCAGAAGGGGGGTTTCAGTTTGCTCCTGGCAGACTTCCACGCTCAGAGCAGCTGCTCAGCTTCGGCGTGCTGAAAGCCGCAGAGTCCCATATAACATCCAGGTGGCATTACAACCAAACTCCGTGGCCCCACGTCCTCCCCTGGCAAGCAAGAAGGGCCATTCTTGGGATCTGAGAACAAAATCTTCACACTTCTAGCGAATGTGCCCCTCCTGCTGCCCCCCAGCTAGCTGCAGCCGGGGATTGCAGAACTTTGCACTGCAGAGAGGAGGTGCATCTTCATGTGTCACCTCCCACATGCTACCTCTCCATAATATCCCTCTCAGATAACAAGTTTGATCCTCATCGCTCCCAGGTTCCTGTTAAATAACATTTATCTACAACACCTTCCTTTCCACAGCATGGCAAGCTCCGAGCAGCCAAGCTTCTCATTTAAGGTCATTGTTCAGAGGACCCTGCCTCCATCCCAGGAGCCCAGCAGAAGCCCTGCAGGCTCCTTCTGCACAAAGCTTTTCCTTTCCATCAGCCTTTTTCTAAGCCAGCTTCCACTAACCAGCTGTGAGACGTTGGGACCGAGCTGCTGCTTTCCCCCACCCTGGCAGAGGTTGCGTTTCAGCCCGGGGAGAAGGACATCACCCTGTGCTGGCTTCAATCTGAGAAATTTCTTATTAAAATGATTATCAATCTATCTGCCCTCAGGACTCGGCTGACAGTCACAATGCAGTCTGGGGTCCTTTGGGAAGAGAAGCGCTTTTTAAATGTAGGATGGTGTTATTAGTGATAAGGAAGGCATTATAGTGTATAAAATTAGCCTGCTGGAGACATCTACCTTCTGTTCCTCATACAGTGTGACATCCGTATGTGTCTCTGCCCTTATCTACAAAGAATATAATTTCATTAGTGAACTGGAATAAGTCCATCTCTCCTAATTACTCATTATTTCTTAGAGCTTGTTAAAAACAACGTAGATGTTTAAAAACTTGCTGAGTAAAAAGCGCAGCCAGGCCGCCCCTACAGCTCCCTCCCTCCTGTGTGCCTCCACCGTGCTCCTCCAGCTTCCCTGGAGCCACGCTAAGCAGCGAGATGGGCTTCAGCCCAGCCTGAGAACAACCTGCAGTCTGCTGTCAACCAAAATCTCAATATTTATTTTTAAGCTGCAGGAAAACAGCTGCCGAAGCAAATCCCAGCCTCAGGCAGGTGTCCCCCGGGCACGCTCTGAAGCGATTACCGAGGAGGACAGATGTTGAGGAGGATGGAGGCAGGGTCAGGCCGATGTACGGAGCTGGGGATGTTTTTTGGGTTGGTCTGATGGGAGCAGAGTAAAGAGCTGCTCCACATCCTGACTTTGCAGGAGGCCACGTCACTTTTTACAGCTGCATTTCTGTTAGAGATGGGTAAGGAACCAGCATCTCCTTTACCAGGACTCACAAGGAGCCTTTGCACTAAACCCCCAGCTTCCTTAAAACATGCAAAGCAATTTAGAACCACAGAATCATTTGGGTTGGAAAACACCTCCAGGATCATCAAGCCCAACCTTTGTCCAACATCTCCCTGACATCTAGACCATGTCTTGAAGCACCACATCTACTCGTTTTTTGAACACCTCCAGGGATGGTGACTCTATCCTGGGCAGCCTGTTTCTGAGTGACTTGGAAGGAAAATGAGCTTTTGTTCTGCTGTCCCATAGACAGGCTAGGGAGGATGAGGCAGTACTCCAGGAGGAGAGGAACTAACCCAAACCGTGACTGAAAGCCACATCTTCCAGCGTCTCTGCAAAATGGCAGCTCTGCTGCCTCTCAGTCCTCCCTAGAGCTGAGCATCCACCCGCAACCTGAAGCCAGGAGAAAATGAAATCATACCCCTGCCATTTAAAAAAGAGATCCAGAATGAATGGGCAAGTGTTTCCAGCAGCTCAAATCCTGCCCCATCCCTGTTTGGGATCTCTGTCTGCTTTGGAACACCCAGGGAAGAACCAGGTCCAAACTGTGATGAAGGATGATGAGGAAATTCTTCATGATTTGTATTTACTGCAGAAGGAAACATGAGCTGGTGGAGTGAGACAGGATTATGTTCCTTTGCAAGGTTGGGGACGTGCAGCCCAGAGTTCATTGCTAATGGGGTTAATCCTTCTATTGGGGAAAAATAATCAGGTGGTAGCACCTTTAAATTGACTTTTGGCAAGTACTCCATTATTGCAAGAGACCAATTAAATCCAATCGGGTCAGGGTGTCTCGGAACGGGGAGAAACAGTTCTCAGCCTCTTCTGGCTCACCAGAAAGAGATGACTGGGGTTAGGAGTCCGCTGCGAATGAGGTTCGAGTCAATAAGCTCCGTGTAATTAGATTCACTCTAGTGTTTTGTTTTCCTTAAAATACATATAATTAGATGAAGAAAAAAAAGAGGTGTGAAGAGAAAAAATTTCTCCCATGCAAGCAGAACTAAGGCAGGCAGGGAGGCGGGTATGTCACTGCACCTCGTCTAGGGATGCTCCAGCTCCTTCCCGCTGCTGCTTTCCTCGGGGGCAGAGGAAAGTCAATGCTACCATTACCTGGGGATGAAATTCAAGCTTTGTCCATAGCCCTCTCCACCACCTGAGCACCATTTTAACCCTCGTGTTAGGGCTTTACAAGGGCTTTAAGCTATACAGTGGTCTTTGGATTTGCTGTCTGGACTGGGGAATGTAATTGAGGCTTTCCTATGAGACCCACTTAAAGCTTGCCTATTATTAAAGACTCGCTAAAACCCTTAAACACTTGAGATAAAACGATACCTAAGTGGGATTCTCATTCCATTGAGAAACACGAGTAACTGCCTTGCTGTCTTCAGAGGGATTTAACTGCTGCTTATGGAAGACGGCACCTGGGTCACCGCTCATCATCTGGACAGGGGTGACTTGCTGTGACCAGAACGTTGAGTGACTTTTGCTCCAAAGCAGGCCGAGGATGGACCATTGGCCAACGACTACAGCGACTTGGGCATTAACACGGTCAGGGCCCATTTCATGCTTAACCATTTCAATGGTTGCAAAGACACAAGAAAAAGTCCAAGACAAATCTCAGGCGTCTGGAGAAGTTCTTGGTTTCATGCGCTCCCAGAGTCAGGCTTGTCTGATCACCTACCTGCTCTCAAAACCCTGAAACTATGAGTCACCAATTGATTTGGATTTTAGTCTCTAATAGCTCAGAAAGACTTCTCCCACATTGGCTTCACAAGAACCTCTTCATCATGCCAGTTGGATCCATTGAATCCTGCTGACAATGCTGCAGTCTTTGTTACTTCCTCTATTCTTTACATCTCCAAGTCAAGAAAATGTGGAATAGAATCCTCTCAAGATATTGGGGGGAAGGGGGCGGGTGGTAAGAGATCTAGTATTAATATGCTTAGACATTATCTCAGCATCTCAGTGGGGATTGTCTTCACCTGACTCTTAATTTAGTGCTTTAATACTTTTCCAGAGCAGGTTACGTAATTAATAAATCCTCTGCATTACAGGGAACTTTATGGTGCTGAAGAACGTCACAATAAAACAGTCTGCTTTTTTTTTTTTTTAAATAATACGTCTTCTTAACAAAAACACCACCCCTCAACAGAAAAATGCTACTCACATAACCTGTGTAGAGTTGTTAAATATCTGTTGTCTTTCCAAAGATAGCTGGAGTCATTAAAAATATCTATGGAATCGCAGAGCGTAGGGCAAAAGCAGGTAGAAAGAGACTCTTCATTTTCAGAACATATAGAATACATATGAATTGTAATAAAGGAAGAAAGAAATAAAAATTCAAGGCTCAGAAAAGCGTACGGCTAGCAGCTTTGGCACAGGGAGGTCCTAGTTTATTCTCAGGACAAGTTCTACATCAGCAAAGGAAATAACAATATTTCATAAGTAATCAATACCATTACTGACCTTCAGGGGAAACTGAGACTCACTTAAGCAGCAAGCCCATGGCCAAGGTCACATCAGTGCAGTATTTTCCGTCTTTCTGGTTTTCTCCAGCACAAAAGGACTACTCTTCGGATGGGGAAAGTGGTTTTTCATACAGGTTGTGATGCGCCAGTGAGACTGTTGTCTCTGGCAACAAATCTGTGAGAGATCTCCTTCCTCGCACAGACAGAGATCCCTGGTGCTCTGCCTTGGGTCTGTCCTGCAGCCACCACCATGGCCAAGGGCAACTTGGGGAGGGCTTGAATTCCTACTGCTTCTTCCTACTGCTTCATGGGGCTTTGGACCCCTGGGCAACTGTAATTGCATTGCCTGTGTCTAGTAACTTTGCCCAGACAGGCTGCAAATCTCTTCTTTCCCTCCGCCCTTCACCTGTAGTATCTTTGTTACTCGCTCTTAACAGTCTTTAACCTTTATTTTTGTTGGGGCCATCGGCTTTGTTAACATTACACCTACAGCTAGCACACGCAGGGTTAAAAAAGATCACAAGGCTTATACCAAATGGAGAGGTAATTGCAAATCGTTATGGATTGCGCCAGTGTTTGAAAAGGTGCTTATAAATAGTTTATGACATGTTAATCAGCGATGAAGACAAGTTTTAATAGTTAATCAGGGCTGGCTATCTATATACATTTATAAACCGTCTCTATGGATTTTCACTTTTCTGGTGTTTGCTGCAGCTTTACAGGAGGGTTTGTGATCGCCAGGACCAAGTAGAAATATGCTGGGTTTTAATCTTATCCCCTTTATTTGCCACTTATTAAAACACCTCTTTCCAATTCTTAACAGTTTATTAACAAGTCCCGGTATGAGACACGTTCCCTCTTGTTCCTGCTCTTTTCAGAACAACATCAGGGATGGATTTCACCTTTGCTTCACGTCACAAAAATCAGTGACTCCTGACGGGGCGTTTGCAGCCCCACCTTTCTAAAACAGCTCTCGGTGTTAGCAACACTCGAAATAAACTGGCAGCTTTCCGCCAAAGATCGATTGGTACCAGCACACCGTTAATTGGTGAACCCGTAGTCACTCAGCCGATCAATTCGAGTTTGGGCTGTTTGCTATTTTTGAG
Source organism: Coracias cyanogaster (assembly GCA_033124195.1). NCBI lineage: Eukaryota > Metazoa > Chordata > Aves > Coraciiformes > Coraciidae > Coracias > Coracias cyanogaster. The sequence continues at coordinate 40,248 of JAVSBS010001415.1, forward strand.
AGATAATGGGTTCTTTTGTCTACCCAGGGCAGGACAGCTCATCTGGGCACTCTGTAGCAGACTCCTGCCATAATGAGCCGCGTTTTGAGGCGATGCCAGGATAGCATCGCGAGGTTACCGGCATGCCTGGTTTTTGAGTGTTTGCCTAGTGTGATCATAATCTGGGAAATTCACTTTGGAGCCACGATGCTGCCGTGATCGTTGAAGGGCCTTGCTAGCCTTCCTGGCCTTTGGAACCAGATACGAAGAGACAATTGCTCTTGGCAACAGATCACCCCACTGCCGGCTGCGATCTTCAACCTCCCAGATGTACTAGGAGTAACTGAATGGGATTATGATGAAGTTAAATTGGCAGAGACTTGTTCTCTATTCTCTCTATTTCATCTGAAGATGAAAATGAAAATAGCCCAGCCTGGCATCGCCCTGCACAATAACCTGAATCTATTACCAGTTTCCCACTCTGGAAATGTTTGTTTTGCGCAGACAACCCTGGAAAGCCAATGATGGTGGCAGTTGACAAACCCAACGTGTTTTCGAGGGCTGTTTTTTCCCTGGTATTATTCCCCTCAGGTAATGTTTCCATATGTTAGCTGTGTCCTACAGATTGCGCTGGTCTCCATCAGGAGCTATTCTGAGCCTCTCAGCTCACACCTCACGGGTCCTACAGGTTGTCTTTCTGGGGCAGAACCCCCCAACCCTCTCCCCTTTGCAAATGCACCTTCTCTTTCCCTCGCAGATGAAGTGCTGATCTGTTTGCATCTCTGGATCCCCATCCTCTTTTTTTTTTTTAACATTTGCAAAAATGTCTCATTTCAGAACCAGAGCAACCGGGCATGCTGTCGATGAGAGCTTTCTTTTACCTTGGAATATGTGCATATAGCTCTTTTTGGTATCAGTGGGAGGTTTGAATACATATTTATTATCAAAGCCTTATATTTAAAAAAAAAAAAAAGACTGATGATTCTCGCTGCCTGGCTTCGAGGCACATGAAAAGAACCCGATTTTGAAGCCACGCTGAGCTCTGAGAATCAGGCCAGCAAGTTACACACCCAAAACACTTGTTTATTTTTATAAACCCAGCTGAAACACGGCAAAAAGTTTTCAGGGAAGCAAATATGCAAAATATTTCTTATCTATGTAATGTTTGCAATGGCAGCCCTTTGCTTTCCCCAGTTTCTTCACAATTTACATACAAACGAGACATTGTATCACTGGGTAGTTTTATTTTCCCCAAACACTGTCAAGTATGTTGACAAAGTTTTGAGGCTCTTAATAAATATTTTCACTAAGTACATTTAGGAAGGAACTGATTTAAAGATAGGGTGAGTGCTTTGAGGGCAGGCAGCACAGCAGAGCTCAAGCCCAGGAGATTCCCACTGTGGCTACTGTCTGCCCAAGAAAGGAGGAGTGACCTTTCTCCCCAGCTTCCCCAAATACCAGACGGTGACAGCAGAGCCTCGCAATCTGCACGGAACGCTGTGGAATTTCACAAATGGAAGGTAGAACTGTCGTAGGGTCCTGTGGAGTTCCAAGGGGAGCTCATCCCCAAGCCCAGTTCTGACCACATCACGTGAAACTTGGGGTCTGCAAGAGGTTGTGTCCAGCAGCTGGCAGGTCCAGGAGAAGGCAAGTTTGTCAGCCACCGTTTAGGCTTCTTTAAAGTCATTTAACATCTAGTGCTCAGTGTTCAGCAACAAATTTTGCCATTTAGGTGCTACTTAACCAACACAGAAATTCTGCTAGATCTAAAGGAAATCTTTGAGGCAACTTAGGGAGGATGAAAGAATTTATGTAGGACAAAAGATTTTTTTTTTTAATGGCTGCAGATCGAATCCTTTGATATTATCCCTCCCATTTGTTGCTTGTTGCCGGGGGTGTGGGCAGGGAAAGGCTTGTTGAGGCGCTACATGTTAGTGCTTCTAATTGTCTGGTGCATCTTTAGCTGCGTCTCTCCAGCTCTCCGGTGTGCTCATTACTACTGCCGAAATCAACCCCCTCCAGCTGAACTAGGGTTATTGCTGATCCTCTTCTCTCTTCTTGAGATCATGAGTCGTGGGCGCAGAACCTGCCTGGGTCCACATGAGAGAGGAGTACCAGCTCTGGGGATAGTCCTTCCTCATGCAAGATGGAACAGATGGAGACCAGGCGAAGGAATTACAGCCCGCCTAGGACCCGGCACATCCCCACGCAGAGGAGTACAGTAAATCCCCGAGTAGCGCCTAGCTGCAGAAGAAAGGCTGTCAGATCATGTTTACGCTCAAACCAGAGCACAACCAGCAGCATTTGCATTTCGGGCTGTGTTTTGAGGCAAAGAACGTGCATCCAAGCATACGGTTAGGCACCGAACTTTTCTGAGAGCTCCACAGGCAGAAGAAGGAACAAAGGAGCACGGGATCCATTCAAAGCAAATGATGGGAGAAAAGCAGTCACTTGTGGTATTAATAAAGCATCGCTTGCCATCAAAGCTGGATTATTTCAACAGCTAATCAGCTTCAGAGCAAAAAGAGACTCTGGAGCAAGCATGATTGATGACTGAAATGCGACTAGCGCTGTTGTAATGAGAAGGGATATCTGTAATCCTTTCTGTGGCATTACCCTAAAACTCAGAGGCGCTGGAACAAGCTGGGACAGACAGCAAGTATGAGTCTGAGCAGCAATTATCTCTGCAGGCCTGAGGATCCTCTTTTTTTTTTTGTATGATCTACGGTTTTTCAAAAGCATGAGTAATCCTCCAAAGCAATTTCTGCCAGGCAAGACTAAACCTCTGGAACGGGTGCTGAATGGGGAGGCACTTTTAAAATCCACCCTGAGTGTCTGAATCCATCAGAGCCTGTTTAGTTCAGAAATCCTGCCCACAGACCTTCTTTAATGTCACGGGCAGCTTCTCGTCTAGCTTCTGCCATCTCTAACTCCAGCATCTCATCTAAGCCAGCTAGCTAGAGGCTTCCACAGAAGCTAATGAAGATCAACATCTCCTGAAGGAGACCAAATCCACCATCCTTGGACATCTTCTAGGGCCAAATGAATGACTACTTGGACCTACTTCTCTTGGCAAGCACTCTGGAAGGAGCCTACAGCTGATGAGATGAACCCTTCCAGGGTATCAGAGCTCTGCTAGACAAGTCCTAGTGAATGCTGATGCCACCTCCTGGGACTTGACTTTTCATCCTCTCTGGAGGATGCTCTTCCACAGCAGGAAGCCGGTGAAGGTGGTTTGCAGTGGGACATGGCTGATACTCAGAGGTGGGCACCATGCTTACGGCTCTGGGATGTGGCAGAAGCGTGGGACTAAGAGTGAGGGACTTGCAAGTTCACACCATACATCACCTGCCTTTACTGCATCGGTGTTGGAGCCTGGAGGAAAAAAATGGTGTGGGCAGGAGGAGGGGCCAAAAACTTGGAATCTAAACAGCTTCTGAACTTTGCTGTTTCTAAATCAACAATATTCTAATATATCATGGTTGACTGTATCTTCCTGGCACCTTTCAATGTCTATTTCTTGCTACTTAACACGTTTTTTTTCCTCCTATTTGTATCTGAGTCACTTAAATGCTTCCTTTTCTCTCTCACATCTACATTTCCTTCTGGATTTCACAGAATGGTAGCTATATTCAAACCAGAGGGGCATAAAAAGAGTGCCAGAGTGCACGCAGAAGGCCAGTTGCTGATGGATTCAAGCTGATTTATTACCCCTTGCCAGATTTGGAGGCTCAAAATTATGTTAAAAACAATTTACAGTGACATTTAGAGCCGCCAAAGAGAAATCAGGGATGCTCTGCCAAATCTGTGTACCATCATCTATCATTTATCAGGCTGATCCCATCAATCAACTAACTTAAGTCACTGCCTTCATAAAGGTAACTATTATTTTAAGGTCTAAGTGCCACATCTGTATAAAATTGATAGCCATGTTTCAGTGCTGGTCTGGTACTGGTAATTAATTGCCTACTAGGAGGACTATCTTCTCTACCAGTTTTACCAGGCTACACCATCATCTTCCGTCAGTTTGGCATATGAACTAACTGTAAATAAATTAGATCAGTGTATATAATAGTTAGAGAAGGACTGGGAGGCTGGAAGCCACTGCAAATGAAGCAGAAATACGTACCAAGCTCGAAAGTGTTATACCAGCCAGCCTGGGAGGAGGTAATGCACACAAATATTAATTAATGGTGACTGTAGGCACCGAGCTGTAACACAAGTGCTGGAATAGCTCAAAGCCTTCACAGCTAAGCTTCCTAGGGCACCAAGATTTCCCTCTTCGCTGAAGTTTTCACAGGGAGAGAAGAGGAAGCATCTAATTTTATGCAAACAAGGACTCTGACAGATTTCACTAGTGTTTGTCGTTTCATCACTGGGGATATATAGCAAAGCACTGCCAAATCCAGACCTCTTGGAATCCAGATTAAAAATAATCCTATCTCTTGAATGATTCTGGTTCCAGGGTACCTCAAGAAGCAGGACCCTTGTGCTCAGTGCTGTGCAACCCCCAGCAGTTGGCTGCAGGTGCGATGCTGCGTATCTGGTCCACAGTAATCACAGAGAGGTTCAGGAGAGTGCTGGGTGTGGAGCACATCCAAGGCAAAGCAATCCTTTCCCTGGAGATTTGGGGGTCTCAGTAGGAAAGGCAAAGAAAGAAACATAGAAAACACGTCCCAAAAGGACACTGAATTAGCAGAACCAGAAACAAAACCCCGTTCAAAATACACCTGCCCCTTAAAAACACAATTTCCCTCAGACACACAAGTCTCCATCCACATCGACAAGGACCTGACCTTCGTAGGAAGTATTTTTTTACGTATTTTTGCCAAGCACCAGATCTGCTTTAGAGGTGACAGATAAAAATGCCAACTGTTTTCAAAGGGCTGTATTTGCTCTTTCCATCCAAAAGCCAAAAGTCAAGGTGCAAACAAATATCACCTGGATTTCTTGGCAGCACTGACGCTAGAATATGACACTCTTAATGGGACCCCATATGTTCCACCATCCCTCAAAGCCCAAGATGAGGCCTCGGGTTTATTCCTTGATGTTTGCTACAAAGGCTCCATTCCAGCTCCTATTGCAATCACGGGAAGGATTCTTAGGGATGTGGAAGGAAATTGTACCAGACCTCGCGAGGATAACGCTGCCGTTGTACTTGTGCAGAATAAGAAAATACACAACAGTCTGCCAGTGTTTTCCACCTGGTCATTATATCTCGACCAGCTTTGAGAGCTTGCCAGGTATGTCTTAACCAACTAGCTGGGCTTACCGTGCAATACTGTCTTCCCATCCCTCTAGTTCCTGAAGGGAATCATTAGGGAACGTCAAATACAAATTCAGGGCTGTTTAGCAAGAGCTTAAGGGCACCAATGGAAAGCTGAGCTCGGGGCAATGCACTAGCTAGTTTTTGTAAGAGTATATATTTATGAGTATGTGACATGCCCCTCTGTAGATACACAGCAGTCATTTTAAAAGGATTCACCTGGTTTGGGAAATCGCCAAGCGTTGCACGCTGGCTTTGCAAAGAGCCAGCCATATTATGCTGTGTTGTAAGCAATCGCTTTGGCATGAAGTCCTGCGATTAATCAGAAAGCAGGGGGCAAGCTGCATTTTGAAAGCAGGCATTTCATTGCAGCTAAAGCCCAGCTGTCTTGGTAGATGAAGTTTGCTCCCTCCCCCTGAGCGGCCTTGCAAAGTCCTTTGCAGTCCCTGAAGGCAAAGGCTGCCATGGACCAACTACCTTTGAGACCTTTCAGGGATGAAGGGTGAGGAGCAGAGAACTTCCAAATTGGCCTTAGGAGTATTTGAAAGGGGTTAGTACTGAGCTTAAGACTTCAGGGTAAAGCCCTGTACAATAGGAGACATCTCTGAGGAGCTGAAAAAGTACCAAATTCTTCTAGATCACAAAGCCCAGGGGAAATGAGCTAACAGGCACCGAGTGGCCTGTGTTTGGCAACTTGAAGGCATGATGCGGCCACTTAATATCCCAGCAGCTAACGTGCCATGCCCAGAAAATGTCCATGGTGTAACAGAGACAGCTCTGACCTTTCTCAGCAGGTCAGCAGAGCTCCTTTCTACAAGGGTTTCATCAAGTCATAGATAACTACGGCCAACAGGACCTCCTGAGCCACGCACGTGACTCAGAGAAGACTCTCCTGCGCAGCACTCAGCACAGTTATCGCTCCCATTTGGCAAACGGTCAGGAATTACACTTGATTTGATGAGGTGCTGGGAGATAAATTTCCTGCCGCCTCTCAAGATAGACGGCGTTGGGCAGCAATCAGTGCCAGCGAGCAGATGCCGCGTGCTGCTAAACCACCCGCTTCGTGAGCTGCACTTGCTTGGAGCTGAGCTGAAGGGCATCCAGTAGGAATTTTACCTGCTACTATTCTGCAGCATGGAGGCTACCCCTGGTTGAGGCTCTCCATGGGACAGCCTACCTCGTAGTCAACCTGCAGGGATGCAGGGACAGGGACTTGGGAGCTACTCGCTATTTAATCCCAGGAAAACTAATGAAACTTGCTGGGTTGGAATGATGACTTCCAGAGAGATTTTTATTTTGTCCGTTTTATGCCAGTATTTCCAGTAGATAGATGAATGCTAGATGTCATAGGAATAAACTATATTTCTAGTATCCAAAAAACACCTCACATGCTACCCAAAGACCTAAGTACCCACTTGATCTCCTTTCTAGCCCAAGATACCCAACATCCCACATGTGGGACTGGCGTTTGCAGCTTTTAACCTCTGGCACCCCACCATAATGTTGTGCAGACCTTTCTATCACAATGCTTTAAAGATCATAGAATCATGAAGTCATAGAATCATTTGCCCAGGTCAGTGGTGGAGTCCCCATCCCTGGAGGGGTTAAAAAGAACGTGTAGACGTGACACTTCAGGAAATGGTCTAGTGGGCATGGTAGAGTTGGGTTGATGGTTGGACTTGATGATCTTAGAGGTCTTTTCCAACCTTTATGATTCTGTGATTCAGGTTGGAAGAGACCTTTAAGAGCACCAAGTCCAACTGTTAACCCAGCACTGCCAGGTCACCACTAAACCATGTCCCTCAGCACCACATCTACAAAATATATGATACTTCTTGAGGAATACCCTGCCTATTATTTCTGTACATTGTTCTTTGTACATTAATCAATGTAATTCCACTACAGCAATTTTCCGAAGTCCAAAAGGCAGTGAGACTACTACTGAATTTAATGGAAATAGATTGTTCTAGTATTATTTGTCCTACAGAAAAAATTTTAAATAATACTTTTTCTTTACTGAAAAACCTGCATAGCACAGCTGATAACTCAGCTTCTCCATCAAAAGCCTCCCCCTTGCCTTGCTCTGTCAGCACCGCTGAGTACACCATCTTCTCTGTAGCATTCACTCTTTTGTGTTATTACTTATTGAATTAGACATCCTGAAGGAAGACTGCTGCATCAGATGAGCCCAGGATGCTGGGAGAGTGCTGGGATGGATGTCATGCTCACAAAGATGACTAAATTATCTTGTCGGGGAACATTACGGGATAAAGTTGAAGTCACTTCTCAGGGAACGCCGGATGCTTTGTAACGCATTTCTGCAGGACTACATCTCCTTGTGTTCGTGTCTTTGTGCTTTCAGTTTGCTCTTCCTACAAGTCTACATGCCCTGTGGGCAGGAGCATGGCAAGGTGCAGGCAGGAGGCACAGAAGGGCTGTGTTTTTGCACAGGTGACTAAACCCCAGAACCGAGACATGGTTTGATACCACGACTGAGCTGATCTAACATCTCCTTGCTGCCAAGGGAAGCTTTTGCATCTTCTTTCTATGCCTATCCTGGTGCTCCTGAGACCTTTCACTGAGCTGGTTCAGCTCACTACACCAGCAGAAAACTCAACTGGCTTTTCCAGTGAAGGAGCTGGTCTGTAGCGGAGGCAGGAGCCTGAGGCAGCAATGGGGGAAGAGAATGGGGACAGAGAACGCACCAGAATTGCCCCTTTCAACAACAGTGAGCCCCAAGATCACTTTGACAGCTCAACTCAGCTGAAATCCAGTCACAGTCAGCCCCACGGAACTAATTCAGTGGTCTGGAAGCCTTTAAATGAATGTCAGCGACCACGTACAATATCCGTAGTGTGCCTGCTGCTAAGTCACATTCGCACACTTATATATGCAGTAGGGTTTTCCCTGCTCATAACCTAAAGTGCTAATTTGCATATGCTGTTGGTTATGCCTTTAAAATATAATGAGGGTAATAAAAACGAAAAGTCTTGCCTGGAATTTTAAATTAAGAGTTCTCTGCCTCTCCTGTAACCCGCATGTGCTTTCCTCATTTGGGCAGAATTAACTCTACGCCATTTAAGGAATCTCCAGAGGTAAACGGATCAGAAAGTAGCAGCCGTTTCTTTCCCAGCTCTTTCTCCCCCACCCCAGTGACAAGCAGTGATTTGTAGGAGGGATTTTCACTCTGCTCCTTGGAAGTGGTGGCAAACAACACGATGCTGTGTTCTTGCCCTCCTGCAATAACGCGAGGACACGTCTACATTGATCCCAGCTCGCTCCCGTTCGGGGAAGTGCTTGAGCCAACCCCACAGAAGCCAGCAAAGCTTCCTGACGTGTTCCCACTAAACAAACTTACGCCGTAGACATGAATGCATTTTGCAAAAGGAGATCATCCTTGAACATGAGTAAAATTGTAGCATATCTGAGTGTGGGCCAGCGTGTACAGCCATCGCTGGCTGAGCTGTTTGGGGGAATTCACTCATCATAGGGCTCTTCAAAGTACTTTACCTGGTTACATCTGTTAGCAGTAGTTTATCGCTCTTCATTCGCAAAGAGAATTAGATTTATGAGAGATGTGTGCCAGAGACAAATAGGAGACGGCACTGTCTGGCCAGGCATCTCCGTCCAGCCATCATCAGACGGCAAAATAGTTCAGAGTGTCTCATGAATGAAAACAGCCTCCCAAAACTCGGCTCTCTGGTTTCACAGGCAGAGGAGGGGATGTTGCCCAGTTCCATCCTCCCCGTCGTGGTGCCTCTCCCTTGCTCTTGCTCTCCCTGTGCCTGGTGGAGCAGAGACTGCAGGATGAGAGGCTGCCCGGGAAGATTGCTGAGAGAAAGCACAGATCAGCAGCCTGGGAAGGTGGGCTCCTGCCTGCCTTGCAAGGGGATGCACAGGGGGTCTGGTTGTTGTGTGACCCAATCATAGATTCATAAAATCATAGACTGGTTTGGGTGGGAAGACTTTTAAAGCTTAATCTGGTCCAAGCCCCCCTGCAGGGAGCAGGGACATCTGCAACTAGAGCAGGTTGCTCAGAGCCCCGGCCAACCTCCCCTGCAATGGTGCCAGGGATGGGGCAGCCACCACCTCTCTGGGCAGCCTGGGACAGGCTCCCACCACCCTCAACTTCAACAGTCTCTTCCTTCTCTCTAGCCAAAATCTCCCTCTTTTAGTTTCAAACCATCTCCCCTTGTCCTGTCCCAACAGGCCCTGCTCAAAAGTCTGTCCCCAGCTTTGACGGGCCCCGGCTGTGTGTGGTTGCTGCAGGGAATGTGCTGTTCCTCGGAGCCCCTCAATGATTTGAGGGGTAGAGAACCAACCAGTTTGGGACTTTATAATCCCACCAGTATAGAATCCAAATATTTGCCAGCTGCCGACACGGTCCCTGATGGGGGGGAGCCAGGGAGCCATCCGCGTGGGAATGGCCCGTTATGGTCGCTGGGGTTTGAACAGCCCCCATGGAGGGGTCACCGTGGGGATGTGTGTTTGTGGGGCACAGGATGTCCAATAAATTTGGTAATATATTTATTCTTTTAACAGAAAAGGAAGAGCTGGATCTCAGAAGATGATTTCTACAGACCGTCTCCAGGCGAGAGCAGTGAAAGCACGGCCGAGACCAACGGCTTTGGGCCGGAGGGGGCTGGCGAGGACCCGGCCCCGGGGCTCATCAGTGCCCTTGACCTGGAAAGGCTGTCGGTGCCGTCCTTGGAGAGCGGGAAGCCCAAAATGTCACCCGAGCGGGAACAGAAGGGCTTCAGCGTGGTGCACCGCCGGCAGATGGGTACGTGCCGCCCTCCCTCTCCTGCCATGGGCCAGCGTCTGCGCCGGGCAGGGCTGAGGGGCTGGGGGGGTGTTTTGGGTTATGGGCGGTTGGGAAGCCGCCATTTGCTGAGCTGGTGGCAGCACTAAAAGCTACTGAAGGCAGCAGAGCAGCTTCCTTTGGTGTGGCTGAGCCCACCATGGCTCCAGTGGGCAGTGTTTTAGGAGGAGAGGAGGTAACTGGCTGCCATCCCACTCATTCTCAGCCTCAAAAGCCAAATGTGGGTGGGTGATGGATGGATCTTCATCTCAGACGATGGAGACCAAGGCCCTGTAAACTCCTGCCCCATCCCACCATCCACCAAGACCAGCTCTCAGAGCTGTGATGTCTCTGGTAGCTCGCAGCGAGCAGCCCATTGGCTTTTCTCTCTGCACTGCCTTCCCCTGTTTTGCAGTTAAACGGAGACATCTGCTTTTGCCCCAGGTCTTTCCAACCCTTTCCGAGGGCTCCTGAAGCTGGGCAGCCTGGAGCGGAGAGGAGCCATGGGGATATGGAAGGAGTTTTCCTGCGAGCTGTCGCCGCTGGAGCTGCGGCTCTTCCTGGACCACGAGGACCGCATCTGCGTCGAGAGCTATTCCCTGCTGCGGTGCGAGTCGCTGGCGCTGACGCACTCGGATGGCCGTTTTGAGCTGGTTTTCCTGGGGAAAAAACTCTACCTACGAGCTCCTTCCCGAGACGAGGCCGAGGACTGGCTGGACAGGATCCGCGAGGCGCTGCAGAAGTGCCGGCCTCAGCTGGAGGAGGAGGAGTGGGAGACACTGGAGTATCCAGAGGATGGTGGAGAAGGCCAGCCCATCCAGAGCGACTCCGCTGCTCTTCTCCAGTACAGCGACGTGCCTGGGAACAGCTTTGACTGGACTCCAGCTCACGAACCGGAGCTGGATGCAATAAAAGAGGCTGTTCTGTATGTGGACATAGACAAAACCTGGGTCCCTTTTATTTTTTCCCTGTCTCTAGAAACTTTGAAGTGCTTTAAAGTCAGGAACAATGACAAAATTTTAAGCAACAGTTACGGTATCGAGACCATCCAGGACATCCTTCCAGATACGAGCCTTGGGGGACCTGCGTTCTTCAAGGTGATCACCTCCAAAGCTGTCCTGAAGCTGCAGGCTGAGAATGCTGAAGAAGCGGCCTCGTGGAGGGAGCTGGTCCGAGAGGTGCTGATGTCCTACCTGGAGAGCGCGGAGGAGGCACTGACATTGGCCGGCAGCTTGGATGGGCACTCCCAGGTCATGCTGAAGAACATTGTGAAGGAAAATGGCTTCTTGTTGCAATACCTGGTGGCCATCCCCACAGAGAAGGGCCTGGACTCGCAGAGCTTCATCTGTGCGGGTATGTGTTGACTTGGCCAAAGCCCCAGCTCTATTCTGGAGGATGATCATAGAATCATAGACTGGTTTGGGTCGGAAGGGACCTCTAAAGGTCACCTCATCCAACCGCCCTGCAGGGAGCAGGGACATCTGCAACTAGAGCAGGTTGCTCAGAGCCCCGGCCAAGCTCCCCTGCAATGGTGCCA
>JAVSBS010001415.1:55194-69127 GCA_033124195.1 Coracias cyanogaster
CAGAGCCAGAAGGTCTCCCCTGAGCCTCCTTTGCTCCAGGCTCAACACCCCCAGCTCCCTCAGCTGCTCCTCACCACGCTCCTGCTCTAGACCCTTCCCCAGCTCCATTGCCCTTCTCTGGCCACACTCCAGCCCCTCCTGCAAAGGGCAGCTGCCGATTTTGAGTTAAAAAACGATGAAAAATGCCTGCAGAGACAACTGCAACCCCGAGGAAAACACCCTCCTTTCTCCCTCTAGAACTTCTGCATCTCCCTCTGTTTATTCCTTCCTGACAAAGGTTCATTAGCAGCATTTCTCGCAGCTGTTGGCAAGAGGGGGGAGGTTGTTTATCAATTTGCAGCCGGGGTTTAAGCCGAGAACGAAAAGCAAAGCCTGGATTTAATTTAAAGCGAGGCCGCGAGGTCTGTGGCTCTGGGTACAGTAGGCAGTTGCTGGTGTAGGAGATTTAAGTTTCAAAACAGCCTCGTGGTGGAGCAAGTTTTGGAGGCCTGCTTGCAATTTTATCTCCTCCCCCCCCCTCCATCCCCCCCATGAAAAAGGAAAGAATGTAGCTGAGATTTCCCAGGAAAGGCCAGATTCGGCCCAGACAACCTGTGGCAACCGGTATCTTTAATTGAGTTTTAAATTCCACCCCCCTCTCCCTTTCTCCTTTTCCTTTTCTCCTGAAGGGTCACAGCTCGTGAACAATCCCAGTTGGATGCCATGGGAATCTGGCCCATTTTGGAGCCTGGGTGCCGTTCCCTGCTGCTTCGTAAGGACCTGTTGCAAAGTAAATTATGGGGTAAACTCACTCAAGAGGCAGTTTAAGATAATTCCCACCTTTAGGCTGTTTCCCATGCCCTGAGCATGACCTTTGGGGAGGAGAATGAGGAAATAAGACCAAAAAAGAAAAAAAAAAAGGAGAATAAAGAGCAAAAAACCCAGCTTCTCTCCTAATAAAATAAGTGAAATATTAAATCGTCACTGAAGCATCATAAAGGTTCTCATTAGAGTTTCCTGGAGGAGACTGGAGCACCCATATTCTGCAGCTGGAAGAGAACTGCTGGCATCGCTGGGATGTTGTAGCGTTACTGGTCTCCACATGGCAGCTAGAAGGGAGAAGCAGGAGTAACACTGGGGACACTGGTACAGCCTTTGCTTTGCCCGGTTTTCAAGGTCATTTGGTCAGACAGGCATTGGCAGTGCCCAGAGGAGCAGTCCTGTTGTGGAAGGCTTTGTACAACCACTCTAAATCATCTCCATATCATGGTCTTTGCCCCTAAAATTTGAGCGAAGAGTCCTGGGGTAAGCTGAGCCCTGGAGCAGTGAATAGAATCAGAAAATCACAGAACTGTCTTGGTTGGAAGAGACCTTTAAGCTCATGGAATCCACCCATTTTCCCAGCGCTGTCAGAGCACCACATCTCCACGGCTTGGAAACCCCTCCAGGGATGGGGACTCCACCACTGCCCTGCCCAGTCTGGCACAGCCCTTCACAGCCCTTCCCACCAAGACATTGCTCCTCATGGCCAACCTCAACCTCCTCTGGAGCAACCCAAGGCCATTTCCTCTTGTCCTGTCGCTTGTTCCTTGGGAGATTCCTCACATCCCTACATTTCAGCGGTGTCTAAGTGTATAGATAGTTATTTATATATAGTTTATATATGGTTGGACAGGAAATTCAACCAAATTTGGCGCACTTATGACCAACACCGTAACATGGCCAAGTCCCACTAGAGACAGACCATTTGCATGGAGCTGGTGCTGCTGCCCAAGCCTGACGTGCTGGTGGCACCGCGGTCCCCACCTGTAAGGCCTGGCTGAAACACAAACACGCTCGGCTGCCTAAAGCACACTCTGGCCCAAGGAAATAAGGAGAGCTCTCAAGGGTGGCAGCTTCTGCCCCCAACTCCAGACAGCGCGACTGCTCCACCAACGTGGTTCTGACAGGCACAAGCAATTCTCTCGCATGAGATGGTTCATCTCCTTGACAAGTTGACCTGGTCCTCTAACCACCAACACATCCTTTACCCTTGTTTCCCTCCAACATTTCTGAGCTCCACACTGACTCTGCTCCTTAGTGTATCTCTCTGGATTCTTATTTTTGGTTTTTTTTAATGATTTCTGCAAGAGCGAAAGGAGGAAGCAAAGTCTGAAGATGTCACAGTCAGCTGAAAGCCACCAGACCCCACTGCTACGGACGGCACGTCCCGGCTGCTCCTCATGGGACCTGCTCAGCAGCCAGGTGCTACATGTGTAGAGCAAAACTGTATCTGACAGCCGAGAACATCGGGAGGTCGTCGAGATATCCAAGTATCTCATTCATAAACCCCGTGGAAAAAGAAGCAAATTGTGAAGTGGCCAAGTTTGCTGATGGTACCAAGTTACCCAAGGAAAAACACATGGCCTGATGGACAGCTCGTAGGAGAGGGGACAACGATCACAGTGGAACGTTATCTTGGTATCACATCAAACACCTGTACAAAAGGCTCAGGTCAACGGTGGTCCAACCAAGCAGAGGGATGGGAACCACCAGGAGAGAAACACAAAGCAGGATCAAAACACACACGCACCCACTTGTTGAAGACTGTGTCATGCCAGCTCTAAATCCACCTCGGTGAGCTAGAAAAGCCCAACCAGGACAGAACAGCCCTTCAACAAGGAACAAGAAGGGTCACTCAGCCCAGAAGAGATACCTGCCAAGGGATCCGATGAGTCTGTAAGATCCTGGCTGCTGTGGTCAAGCGAGGAGAGCAACACTTGGGCCTCAAGTACAGCCGGGGAGCGTGAAGTGAAGTTAGACAACACTGGCATTTAAAAAACGAACCAAGCAAGAGGAGATGTCTCTCTGCAGAGCATGTCAAGCAGAGGCGTTCCCTGCTGCAGGGCAGCGCAAACACTAGGACCACACGATAGCTCAAAGAGAGTCTGGAGCAACCCTTGGGCAGGCATCAAGTGAAAGCTTCTTAGACCTCCAAGTCCCTGCAACCACAGTTGGCATGTTCTTGCCCCTTCTCTCTGGGTTACTGCTGTTGATCAACGCTGGAGTGGCCTACCAGGCCATGCCGGCCCGTGTTTGGACTCGCTATTGCTGTTCGTGAGCACATGGAGGTTCAGTGAGCTTCATGGAGTCCTCGTTCCCAAGACCTTGGCCTGTCAAGACTGTCAGTGTTGAGGGTCATGATTTCTACCTTCAGAAAAACCCAACCCATCCTAGCAAGGTTTCTTCCACGTGCAGACATGGAAGACACACAAGCTCGGTATCCCAGGTACCGATTCAATAGAGAACAAGTTCAAGATTAAAGGGAATAAGGAAAATATAGACGTAGAGGGTCCCGTCATGCCGGTCAAAAATGGCTTCACATGCAGAGAAATCAAACACCTCCTGAAGGAGCATTTTGCTTTGAAGAACGAAGTGGGTCCTCAGCTGGCAGGACCAGCACTGAGGTGCCAACCACAGAAGCATCATGGGCTGGGAGGCCAGGAGCCCCTCAGCTCTTCACTCTCCAAGTGGGAATTCCTGCTGCATTTTCCCAGCAAGTGGCCCCGGAGCCTCTCCGATGACCTGACAGTGAAGGGTGCATGTGTCTCGCTCCCCAGCCACCGTCCAGAGATCCACAGCAACGTCTAGGTTGGCAGGGCCCTCAAAAGGTCATCTGGTTCAACTTTTCATGGGAAAGCAAGCCTAGATGAGATTACCTAGTCCAGTCACGCCTTGGCCAATCACATCTTGAAAACCTCCAGCAATGGGGACTCCACCACGTCCCCGGGGAGGTTGTTCCAGCGAATGATTGCTCTTCCTGCAAAAAACTCAGGAAGATGAAACCTCTCCTGATACCAATTGTCCCTCGTCCTCTCCATGTGGCTCCTCGTGAAGAGAATTTTGTATTTTCAAGTTTCTCCTATGACCCAGAGCTTAGAAGAGCAGCAGGTCACAGATGACCTTTCCTCCAGAGAGGAAAGGCACCCAGCATCCATTTTTCTGGGTAAAAACTGAACATGACAAGGTACGAGAGGCTGAAAGGCAAAGCCACAGAGATGTCATCTCACGTGGAATGACAGAACGAGCTGCAGAAGACTCCTGGGCAAGTCAGAGCAGCTAAAGCAATGAAAGGAAAAAAACCAAGATGAGAAAGCTCCTTCACCACCTGGTGACAGCAGGTGGGACACAGAATCATAGAATCACTTTGGTTGGAAGAGACCTTTAAGATCATTGAGTCCAAGCGTTCCCCCAGCACTGCCAGGGCACCACTAACTCCTGGCCCTCAGCACCACATCTCCACAGCTTGGAAACCCCTCCAGGGATGGGGACTCCACCACTGCCCTGCCCAGCCTGGCACAGCCCTTCACAACCTTTGCCATGAAGAAACTGTTCCTCATGTCCAACCTAAACTTCCCCTGGTACAACTTGAGGCCATTTCTTCTTCTCTTGTGGCTTGTCACTTGGGAGAAGAGCCCAACCCCACCTGGCTCCAACCACCTTTCAGGGAGCTGTGGAGAGCGAGAAGGTCTCCCCTGAGCCTCCTTTTCTCCCGGCTCAACACCCCCAGGTCCCTCAGCTGCTCCTCACCACACTCGTGCTCTAGACCCTTCCCCAGCTCCGTTGCCCTTCTCTGGACACACTCCAGCCCCTTCTTGGAGTATGGGGCCCAAAACTGACCCCAGGATTTGAGAGGCAGCTCCCCAGTGCCCAGTCCAGGGGGACGATCCCTGCCCTGGTCCTGCTGCCCACACTGGTGCTGACACAAGCCAGGATGCTTCCGTAAAATTATTTGCAGATGAGATCACGGCAGAGACCTGCATCCTAGATCTCTTCTGATCCTAGCTTCGCTCGCTGCAAAGCTGGGATGTAAGACTCGTCACTAACCAGAAAAGGTTTTGAACAAGTTTACGGCCAACGCAGGCCCTTTGCTTTGAAAAGATCAGGGGCATGTCGTGTCGACCTGCTGTAACAAACTCCAGAGACACGGCGGTGTTAATGCACGGTAACGCTCCTTCTGGTACACAGTACCCCAGCAGGAGCACGAATACTTGAAATTTAACTTTCCCTAATATCACCCCATTTACTTTATGTCAGACTGTGTTTATCTTCCACTGCTCACATTTAAATGTCAGAGTATCAGCATGTCTAAATTCTTCCTTTCACAGATGGAAACTGTCGATTTTTAAACACAAAAGGCACCCGGGAATGTGATGTACATATTACCCTGCAACAGAGTTTAACCTTTAAAGCCTGTTCTTTAAGAAGCTGCTTTAGGATAAAGCCAATCGCTTCAATAAAATGATAATTTACCATTCTATAGCTCCTGGATGCTGAAGAAACCATAAAGACTTTGGAAAGAATAAAAGCAGCATAGATCAGGCTCTAAATAATATTAATTGATGTGTAAGATAACGGACGATTAAAAGTTTATGCTTCCCATGTACTTTGGGATCTTCCTGGCACTGGCAATGCGAGACAATAGAGGGGACAAGGGCTCAGGCGGAGACCAGGGGTTGGCGCTCTGCACTCCCACCCTTCTCCACGAAAGATCAGAGCATCCACCTGGACTCTGCAGAGTGGACATGGGTGCTGTGGAGGCCAGCACCCAGCATGGTGAGCCCATAGCTGCTCCCAATGAGCCTGGAAGTCCCTACAGAGCAAAGACACCCAGAACGGTGAGATCCAGAAGTGCTCCACAGCCACATTTGGTGGTGGTGAGGATCATTCAAGCCCTCCACAATTTTAGGTTGTGATTTTGTGAAATGTTTTTAAGCTTAAGACTCCAAGACACTTGCTGGAATTTGGCGACCTCAACTCTTGGGGTTGCTGCTCCATGCGTCTACAGCGTGTTGTCTCTCCCTTTGGAGTCCTTCAGCCTTGGAGAGCCAAAAGAAGCTCCAAGTCAGACCCCAACCAATGCAAGAACTGACCTTTAAGACCTGCTTTCAGGATGTTTCTATATTTTTTGGATCCCAGCCAGAGATGTGATGAAAAAACAAAATAAGGCTCAGTAAATGAACAGATGTTTCAAAAAAATCAGAGTCTGCTTTGGGCGTTTAGTGAAAGATGGAAGCAATTTTGCTGTTTGTGAGCCCAAATTTTCTGTGCCTTTTGGGTGACAATGGCTGGTTATTAAAGCAGGTGAATGTGAATGAAAATCTGATGACAGGAGTAGGGGGACAAGGGAGCTCATGGACACTATTTCAAAAGAAAAAATGTGCTTTAGCTGAATATTGTCCATTTGGTTGGCTCGTCACTTTACAGGGTTTGCGAATAAAACCAGTGCTTGCCACTTCTGAGTGACGTGGGGCAAAGCAAGACACTATATAAGCAGAAATAGCCAAAGAGGAGGAATTTTTTCCATGTATTTTTGACCCCCGATATGCTCCAGTGGGTTTGCATCCTTCCTTGCCAAGAAGTGAATTCCAGGGATGCTTTTCTACCACAATCACACCAAAAATCTCTGAGCCATTAAAAGCCAACACTCACAGGAACAAGGTTGCACTCGTTTGGGCATCAAGTGGAAATCTATATGGATTCCTTTAATTTGGGTAATACCTCCCTCTCTTCTTTAGAAAAATATGCCTCTCTATCTCATGGTGGGAAAATCTCTCTCTTGCTTTCACTTATGGAGCCCTGGAGATATCTCCTCCAATTACCATGTTATTAGCTCTTTTAAAGGACAAAAACAAATGGGCAATTGAGGTTTGATTGCATTACAGAACGGTCTTTTTTCCTCTGTTTATTTTTGTCAGCTACGTCTAGGTAATATATTCCAGGAAATGAGACAGCGGTGCTATCTGGGGGTGAGTTGAGCTTCGATAGGTCTGCACAGGCTCTTTGTCTCAGCTCTATGGATACTCTCCGGAGTTCCAGACTCAGCCCAGCCGCAGCTGCCTGGCTTGCCCTTGCTTTCATCTTTGCCAAATTCCGTGCAGAAAAAAAGGCTGCTCACGTGCAAGGGTGGAAACAAGATTTGGGATCAATCCTATGCGTTATATTGGGGAAAATCGCTTCAGAGTCTCTCTCAGCACCGTGGCTCCCATCCTGACCGCTCCTCTGCACCCACGGAGCCAAGCAGGCCCAGGAAAGGGTGTTGCATCCCTCTGGGCTGCTTTTGTAGTGGGCTCTGAGCTTTTACATAGACTTTTTACCTTATTTATATAAGAGGGAGACTGAGTCTAGCAAGGCTCATGCGAACACGCAGGCATTAAAGGCAGGACTGGCACGAGTCATCCCTCACAGATAGATACGCTCACCCATTACGCTGCGTTTTCCACTGATCCCTGAAAAGCATTCCCGTAACCGTTCCTTGATGTCTGTGCGGCACAAGGAGCTGCTCAACTAAATCACAATCAAGCGGCTGTTTGATACCCTTCCTTAGAACAAAGCTATTTGGCAGGAGAAGGTGAAGAATGGGTAAAATAGTCTACTAATTGCATTACATTTCATTCCCCCAGCACTGTAACCTCCCCCTGATAATTACAATAACTCTGAGCTAGAGGTTTCCTGGGATGAGTAGTAGAGAGTATAGCAGTGCTGAGGAAGCAGAAACCTTGCTCTGGTGGTAAGAGGAGACGGGCTGGGTAGGAGATATGCCCAGGGTGGGATGGTGTCACCGAAACGTGGCTGTCAGCACAAGCACAGAGCTCTGCCTGCACGCAGCAGCGGCGACCAGATGCTAGGTAAGCTGATTTGCTGTGTAATTTTATGGATCGTCTTTAAAATATGGCTGTCGGGTAGCGATAAGCCTACAACTTTATCTGCGAGAGAGAGTTCTTATTTATCTAGATTGATTGGATTATGAAGTCAGGACCTTTAATTAAAGAGTACCGTAATCCAAAATCAAAATAATGTGAGTTGATGCCCAGCGCAGGGAGCGGGTCTTCCTTAAAGCAGCTGGGCTCTGTCTGCTGCCCAAAGTCCATTCATGCTGTTAACAGCTTCTGTCCAACTCCATATACTGACTGGATTTTCAATATAATCGACGATATCAAATTCCCCAGCTCACATTTGTGCACGCTCAGCAGATGGCTTTATGAAGAGAGGAGAGCAGCTACCCCACAATTTCCAAGCATCCCGTTGGAAGTCACCCCAAAAAGGTGGTTTTCCTCCCCACCAGTGCAGGGGGAGCAGTGTCCATTCGTGTCCCAGCAATGGATTATCTGAAGGGTGCGACTTAAAAGAGTAAAATCAATGGCTGTCCATCCCATCAGGAGCACTCCAGCCCGGCACAGAGCTGTCTGCCAGCAGCTCACGCTCTGTCCTGACAGGGGGAGAAGAGCAAATCCTTGACCCCACACTGGGGTTTGAAAGCTGGATAGTGTTCACAGCAAAGCAAACCATCGCCTTGCTGTTAAAATGAAGAATATAACGTATTTTTTTAACCTCTCTTTCGAGCAGCTGGAATATTTTAGCCAGTTCCTTTCCTCTGTCGTTTTTGGTTGGTTTTTTTTTAATTTAAATGTTACAGAGGAAATTTCAAGCTGATTAGTTAGAGTCTGGTAAAGTAATAAAGTGACTGAGAATAGTGTATGAAAGCAGAATTCCCAGATCAGTGGCTGCCGAAGCTCTCTGAGGTCCCAGGACAGGCGGGAGCTTCGCAGTGCCCTTGGCTGAGCGAGCAGGGAAAGGTCAGGGACTTCACTGCGGAGGCGAGAAGCAGTTTAGACTGAGGTCACTGCAAGAAGCTTTCCGTTTCCCCTGAGCACTGAGCAATGCAAAAAACCCAGCAGCGAGCGCTCACAAAGCCCAGCTGATCCTGGTGGAACAAATAAAGCCCCAAACTTCTCTTGCGAGATGAAGGCATCTCGCAGCCAGGGACTGCAAATGAGCCTGCCGCTTTGCAATCCTTCCCTCTCCTCCCTAAGATTTGGTTGGTTTTCCTTCTCTTCACCTTTTTTTTTTTTTGGAGTCCCAGGCTCAGGTGGGGAGTGTGCTGCCTTCCAGATGCTCAAATGGATTACTGGATTAACTCCTCCACTGGCTTGTTCAGCCTCGCCGAGGCTGGAGGTCAGGGAAGTTATTCATTCACAGCCTTCTCCATTTGCTCACTGCGAAGGGGCTGGAGCTATCGACTTGGCAGATTCAGTGGGATCTTGCAGCCACACTCCGGCACGCACTTCCGTGGGCAATAAATCAATGTACATCTTTTGATGTCTCTTGTTATCGAACGAAACATATGCCATATAATAAATACCTACATGCGCCAAGGGGAAGAATGCAGCGGCTGTGAGATGCTCCAGCCTTGCCAGCAGCTGGGTGCCAGCTTTGAG
This sequence comes from Coracias cyanogaster, assembly GCA_033124195.1. Lineage (NCBI taxonomy): Eukaryota > Metazoa > Chordata > Aves > Coraciiformes > Coraciidae > Coracias > Coracias cyanogaster. The sequence continues at coordinate 64,431 of JAVSBS010001415.1, forward strand.
CCTCCTGCTTGGAGGCCAGGTGACCATGGTGTTGCCAGCGATGGAGATAAGCCCTTGGCCATGTGCAAGACCCTGCGAGGGTTGGTGGGGAGGCGGGTGGCAGTCCCAACGCCTGGCTGAGTGCTGGCTGCACGCTTGGCCCTGCAAAGCCGTTCCCTGTCTCTTCCCGTGCAAAAAGGGAGGTGCAGAGCCCAGATAAACATGAACACGGCACATGGGGGAGGTGGGAAGCCAGCTGGCTAGGCACAGGAGCAAAGCATTAAAGGTTTTAAGCAACAGTGATGGTGCTGAGGCAATCCAAGTAGAAGGATAAGCTTGGCTTGGAAATGATTGGATTTCCTAACCCCCTGCAACATGCAGCACGGCCGTGGAGCACAGCAGCCCTTGTGTGCTCCCCAGGACTTGGAAACCACCCATGAGCCTGCATGTGTCCCAGGCTGCAGCTGAGCCACCTGACCGAGCTCTGCAAGATCTGGCCAAGCAGCAGAGACGGTTACCCCCAGTAGAACAAAGGGCCTGTGTGAAGATCACACACCTCCAAAATCATGCAGAGAGCAAATCTTTGCTGGTACCTCATCCTGACAAAGGGAACACGAATGCAGTGATGTCTTCTTCCACATCCAGGACCATCACCAGCTCTCCATCCTCTAATATATGCCTTTGTGGAGTAAAATCCTTCAACATTTCTGTTATGCCATTGCTAGGAAACACTAAAAACTAACTATCTTCTCATAGCTGCAAATAGGGATATTCTCGTGGAAGGCAGATGTTTTTTTTAAGATGAAATAGTTTCAGACGTAGCCTTTTGGCTTTCAAGTTGCTGAGATGCACAATATCCCCTGGAGGGAATAGAAGGAGTTTCTGTGCATCTGGAATTTGGCTTTAACGTGAGTTTTATTCTGCAAAGGAAGATGGATTTTATTGCTGTACAATCCAAAGCGTGAGAGCTGATCTATTCTTACAAACGTAGGAATAAAGAAACTTCATCTATGGAAACTTCTGGCCGCTCAAAGGCAAAATAGCGGATAAAGGTCCAGATACCTTTGGATGAAATCAGTGGCCTTCCAATTTCTACTCATGCTATGAAGAACAGTGATATGATGGAAATGTGATGCCTTAGAGGTGCAAGTGTCCGAAGACACAGAGATGATGGGATGTCAGCTTGACCAGACAGTCCCAGAGCCCACCAGCTAGACCAGCAAGCCGAGCCTTCAAAGGAGAGCCTGGCCTTCTGCAAGACCTTGACCACAAAGTGTTTTGGTTTCAGTAAATTAACATCTCCATTGTCTGCTCACCCGCTTTTGAAATGCAAATTCCTATTAGTAAAATATACCTTCATATGCTTAGTGAACAATAAAAATAGGGATTTTTGAGTCCTCTGTCTCCTTGGTCTAGACAGATTGTTAAATACCATTTTTTATTTTTATATTTCTAGTATTCCTTATGTGGCAACGTGAATCAACTGGCTATAAATACATTAAGATGGAAATCAGAAGTGTAATTCTAACCATCAGAGGCGCGAGGTTCAGGAACAGCCTTTTAATGTGATTAATGAAGCAAAAATCTAACTAGTTTGAAGATGGAAGTTGATAAATATAGAAGAGTTATGTGACATACTTGCATATGGAGTGTCATGGGAATGTCCTTTCAAGCCGGTACTGCTTTGCAATCAATAAAAACACGATTTGTGTAATATATTCAGGGAAGCCACTTGTTACATTGGGGTTTTTTTAAGGGAATTCTGCCCAAGAGCATAGGAAACATCCTGTGGAGGGGAGCAATGCTTGGCCTAGCCGAGGGCTCTGGCAATGCAAATGGGTTTGGGGCGTCAAGCAAATGGACTTGGAGCAACAGATGATCTCCTGGGAGAAAGATTTACTGATGTATTTCATGTGGGTTTTTGTCCTGCTCTGCTTCTTCCCCAGCCGCCTAAAACTCACGAGAATTAGTGCTTTAGGGTTTGGCTGAGTATGGACAAAGTCTGGCTAATACGAGCTGACTTGGGCACCCTTTCAAAACCTATTTGCCTCTTGATAATCCTCAAGCTACAGGTTTTGGCCAGAGAGCTAATCCCTAATTAGGGATTTAAGGTTGGCACAACCCGATGAGACTGTTCCCTTTCGGTGCCATTTATCAGCACAGGGCTTTTTTTTGAGAGAGATACTGAGGTGTCGAAGGATGTAATAACATTTTGGATTTGCTCTAAAATCTTTGAAAGCTTTCCTTTGCCCACAGGCTTTGGACACAAGGCAAATGTCTGCATTTCTTGGACACCTCCAGACCTCTCCACCAAGTGTAGAGGGTGCTGCAGGAAAACCAGCTTCTCCTTCTGGAGCTGGTGGCAGTGATAGTGCCGGGAGGAGGAAATAACAGCTCGTTAGCCATCAAGCAGAATTGATAGAACCCCTTTAACCCCTTCTGTGCATCAAGGCAGAGAAACAAGGAGATGAGACAGGGAGCTTCAGGGCCTGTGATGAGGTGCTGGCAGAAGTTGGGTGGTAGAGGGAATAAAAGTTGCAACAGTTTGAGATCGGTGCTGAGCATCCAATAAAGAAGAGTCTAAAGGGTTAAAAAATCCTCTTCCTAACATGTACTTGATAAATAAAACAGAATTTCCCACTCAGAGATGATCCAAGACCATTTTTCCAATAAGAAGTAAACCCAGGGCTTAGAAAATGCACACACACACAGCAGATGAAACTTAAAAGCATTTCCCCAGCACAGTAGCTTAAAAAAAAAAAGGGTGACCTTTACAGAAAGCCAGTGAGAGTTCATTTGCAGTAAAAAATAAATTTAAAAAATCAGCTGGGTTAATCCAAAAAGCCCTACCTCCCACACACTCTTCTACCATAGTTTAGTACTTTTTTTTAATAGGTGTTTCAGCATCAGGATTTAAAAATTCATTTTCTTTTAGTGCTGGAATAAATGGTAGTCAAGGGCTGAAACATCCTCTCCTTCCCCATCCTCCTGTCTCGATGGAGCATAGCCAAAGGTAGGGGCTGCTTTCTGTCCTTTCCCTGCACATCACTTTCATCCAGGAGTTTAAGCTCTCATTGGCATCTAGGAGGTCAAAGGGAAGAGGTGGAACATCTCCCTCTCTTCAGTCTCCCAAAGGTCAGCTCCAGAGCTGAGAAAAGTGCATTAATTCTGCCCAGGACTTCTTTAAATTGGAAAAAAATGCCAACCTAGAGCTTTGCTCCACACATGGCAGAGCCCTAAGCAGATGCTGGAGCATTGCAAGGAAGAGGTTTTCTTCCTGGGCAAGTTCTCTGATGTGGTGAATGTTTTGCTCACCCTCTTCAGGAGATCCACTCTTGGTGCCCATAGGCGTCACCCTTTGATGTGCTTCACAGAACTTCCAACAGTGAGGTGGAAATGAAATGGAAACCACAGACATTTGGCCCAGGTCTCCGAGATACCTGTAGCCATGAAGGTCTCTCCCCCTGGCCAAGAGCTCCTATCCCCACTGGTCTGTAAGGGACCCACGTCCCACGGCTGGGTTACCTTCTGTGTCCTGCATCACACATTTTTCACACACCCCCTCCCCTAAAACTGGAAGCCAAAAATATTACTATATATTTGCATTAGTATATCCCAGAATAGGAGGTGACTTCCTCTGCCAGTAAAAAAACTAAAGTCTAGAACGCCTGCCCATTACTTAAGCACACATGGACCCATTTTCATAGTCCTCATCTTCTGTGCCCCTGGAAAAAAAACCTGTTCCTTGGAAATTACAGTAATTGTTTTATTCCCTTTGATCTCCACTAATAAAGCTATGGACTATCACTCAGCAGGAGCTGTTTCTCTTAGTTAGGATCTTTCCAGCGGTACTTACATTAGAAAGGCTCTGGGGAAATTTCAGTAAATGCACTTGAAAAGAGCTCTGCAAAACTGCTTAGACTTTCTGCAAAAAATATTTCCCCCGCATTTGCTCAGCACACTTCTCAGCTTGTTTGTTTTTCTCTTTATTGCCGTTGTCGTTGGACTGAGGTGAAACCTGGAGGAAAGAGTTGTGACTCCTTGTCAAGAGATCTCACGGCAGCCGGAGAAAGGAGTGAAAGAGTTCTGGATCCCAGACGAGGCACTGTAGAAGTCACGCTGGAGGATAACAGCGTCTTGCTGTTTGTATTTTAATTTCCAGCCCTAGTAAGGAAGATGGAGGGGTGATGGATGTCCATTGGTCCTACAGCATGGACCTTCATGTCCAAAGCATGGGGTGAGAGCCCCACGCAACCCCAGTTATGTCCCATTGGAGGAAAAACCATTTAATTCCCAGGAAGGGCAGCATGGATCAGACTTACAAGTAGCTTGATACCTCACTCTCACGGAGATCGCTGTGAATTGGGCCCACTGCACTTAAAAGTCTTATTTCCCAGTTTCCAGGTGATAGGAAATATTGCCCTTTGGCGTAGTAGCCATGTCATTGCCAAGTACTGGGAGATCCAGTGGGTCGGTCCATTCAGAACTGGTGCTGCAGAAGTACAGCAGCGTCTCAGTTCTCCAGCCCCTTGGACAGCAAGTGGTTTATTTAGGAATTGGGGAAGTTGTTACATTTAATTTGTAGCCCTTAGGCTTTAACCACCACAGCCAGAGCTGAAGATCAGCTCGGCAGGCCAGGTCAGCAAGCCAAGTATCAGCCCACCTCCAACACACACACGTTGTGCGTGGGCGAGTTCTCCCACGCGGCTCTTGCTGAG
>JAVSBS010001416.1:0-37319 GCA_033124195.1 Coracias cyanogaster
TAATAAAAAACTTATTTCAGTTGTCTTGTCTTGCTATTTTTCTCCTCAATCCTTGTGTTGTGTTAATAGTCTTCTCCATTGCTAACAGACCTATTTTCTCTCAAAGCTAATAAAACCCTTTCTGTGGAGCTGACTAGTTTGGCCACACCCATGTTCCTACCTGAATCCAAGAATCTTGGCTTCTTAGTCCTTCCAGGTGCTAACACTACATAGAGGGAAAACATTTTTTTTTCCCTCTCTCTCCGCCCCATTTTTTTTTCCTTTTATTGGTGCACTGTTTACTAGCTTGATATATACCATGTAATATTCAGTGTAGTTTGTAATTTAGGAAAATGCACAGCTATCAGTAAGGATGGCGTAATGTTGCAAGTACAACTGTAGTGGTCAGTTAGAAGTTTCCTGTTAAACATTCTGGAAAAGTTTGGTGTGTTCAGGCTGATACAGAGCCTTGATACTTGGTAGGTAATTTATTCTTGATATTTCCACTCATTAGCTCTCCTTCCAAGTTTTTAACGTACATGTAAAATACAATGAAAATGACAATGAATTATAATTTCTTACCTTGGTTCTTCTACTGAAACTGTTTGTAGGGTGCTTTTCAGCAGACCTTTTATCTACAGCAGTCAATATTCTGTTGTCTTAACTCTGTTCTTGATCGCGGTAACACATTTACAACATTGAACACCTGCCTTTGGATTAATTGGGTTATTAATTGAATTCAGGAGTGTTGTATCCTGTACAGGCAGAGAGCTGCTGTTTACTTTGGAAGTTGAAAAACTTGCTTCATCTTGTCTCTTGACAATTTATTTTTTTTTTAAAGGTCTGGGTGTAATTGCTCCTCTTGCTTACACAGATGGTATCATGTAACGGACATGTGGCTTTTATGGGCCTTCTTTTCTTTACAGTTTGTAAAAGCTGCATAGTGAGACACTTCTACTATAGCAACAGATGTCCAAAGTGCAATATTGTTGTACATCAGACACAGCCCCTTTATAATATCAGGTAATGAGTTCATTGTATTTTTGTAGGTATATTTTTTTCCAAGTTTTGCTGCTTGCCTTTAAATGTTTTGTTTTACAGAGTTGTAGTGCTTTCTTATTTCAGATGCAGGAACAGTTACAAGAAATGCGTTGTGTTCTTTATTTATATAATAGTGAAGATAAAAATACTCAATTTCTTGGTTTATCTAGTTTGTATCCCTTTTTAGGGTTTGTTACCCATCCCACCCTGGTTATTTTTATGCATTCACTCAGTGTTACAGATGTTACAAGACCTTAACCGTTTGCTTTGATTTCCTTTGAGACAGAGCTTTGTTGGCATAGTACACTTGTTAGCCCTGAAATCTGAGTTTTCGTTTCTCAAACTGTTCATGAATTCTTGAAGGGCAATGTTTTTAACTTTACATGGCTGCTTCTGTCAGAGCTCTGCTGTCAGAACATGAGTTTAGACAGGGAGTTACTGCTCTCTCACTCATCTCTTCATGTATGTCACATTTCAACAGTGTATTTAGCATCTGTTACAATTTATTAAAAACCATTCTGTATTGCACTAAAGATGTGTTTTGTTTTGTTTTTTTCCTTTTTAACAGACTGGACCGGCAGCTGCAAGACATAGTCTATAAATTAGTTGTCAATTTGGAGGAAAGTAAGTCCCTTTCTTTGTTTTAATACCATCTAGAGACTGAAAAGACTGAACAGAAAACAGAGTAATTAAAAGCCCTGTTTCTATTTTGGATTATTTAAAATAGTTTTTTAATGAGTTAGCTGTGACAACTGGCATCTTTCTGGCTGCTAAATGCTATTACGGATAGTGGTATGTGCCCTATCTTGCAAAACACAGGGGTCACTGTATCCAGATAAACATCCATATATATTTCATAGCCGTGCCTCATATTTTTGTGTAAATACAGAATATATAATACCATCTAATAAACTCACTTATCTCAGATGAAAAAAAGGTTGCTAAGACTGATTTTCTCAAATGCCTTTATTTTTTTCCTCATTGCCACATTTATTTTTCTGATTTTAGATGTGGTCACTGTCTCATGTCTTTTACCTTGAACTTTGGGAGGCAGTGAATCAGCACGGTCCACCTGGGTGGGCTGAGTGAAATACACACATCTAGTGGAGATTTATACATATATATATATGGAGTATAGATGGTATAAAAATAATGACAGCCAGAGGGGTATTGTATTGTTTTTGCAGCTATGTCAGTGTGATTTTGCCAGTTTTCTCTGATTTCTTTCCAGTTTTTACTGAAAAACTTGGTATCTCAAGTGTCCTGGCCTTATATGAAATACAAGTGATTATGAGAGTCAGTAGGAACTTGGAAAGTTTCTGTTGCTATGACCATTGGAAACTATATGGATGGATGTTTTCAGCATATGAAATAACATTCCAATCTGTTAAATTGTGGGTTTTTTTTCAGGAGAGAAAAAACAAATGCATGACTTCTATAAAGAAAGAGGATTAGAAGTGCCCAAACCAGGTGAGCTGTATTCACTTTAGAGGACGCTGTTAAGGAAATATTTATTATGTTTATTCTTAAGGGCTTTCTTTAGAATATTAGCACACAACTGAAGAAGGTATGTCGTATTGGAAGTATGGGATTCTTGTTTGTCTTGGTTACTGTAATTTGTCACAGTTCTCCTATTACAAAAATAGACAGAACTGGCAGCACTTAAACCCAGGTCATGGTTGGATTTTTTTTTAAAACATTGTATTTTGCTTACAACCAAGAAATGTATATAAAATGTGTGTTAATTTCATTTTCTGGCCCTCAATAAATAATAGATGTTACAAAGGAGTAAAAACAAGAACTTCAAAGTCTGTTGACAGATGAGGGATTATTCTAATTATTTTTTTGTCTTACTATCAAATTAAACAGCTCTTTGGAGAAGTGCCCTGCTTAAAGCTAATAAAATGCTGTTTCAGATACACAGCATGAAATGTATAAAGATCTGATTTAGCAATAAAAAAAAGTAGGAAGAATTGATTGGGCTCTTTTTCCATATAAGCTATTCTGTTTTGCTTGGCATGTGTTAATGTCTTATGGTGCTTTTTTTTCAAGTTGTGTTTGCATTTTGGCTATTTGAATATTTTAGCTGTCCCACAGCCAGTTCCAGTGAGCAGAGGAAGACCTCGAAAAGTTCTGGGCTCCGTGTTCCGGATCCCACCAGAACTTGACATCTCCATACTTCTGGAGTTCATTGGGTGAGTTGTAGGCAAATGTAAGAGCAAGTGGCTGACGTTGAGAGCGCTACCTCTGTGTGTGGGACCGTTAACTGGCTCTTCGTTTTCATGGAACGTGCGTTTCCCCCATCACGAGTAGCAATGGGGAGCTGGTTTAATTCACGGTGCGATAGTGACAGCCAACTATGCAAAGCTAGATGATGCAGATAATTAAATGTGTAAGGTGTTTTCCTATGAAAGTAGCTTCCTAAAAAGTGCAGTGTTAACACTTATATGTGTTTATATTATTTTTAACAAAGTAGTGTAGTCTCAGTAAAGCCAATGATGAAATACCCGTCTCTTACACTCCTTAATCCCTGTAGGTGGCAGTGCCATTAATGCTGACTATGCTTGGACTTGCTCATGTAACTCAGGGACTGCAGTTACAACCTGGACAGCAAGAGTAGTGTTCATCTGAATGTTATAGATGGGGATAATGATGCTACTATTAAGCTTGACTGACAGTTTCCCAGACTTCAATGAATTATGCTGAAGCTTTTGTATGAGCATTTAGCCATGTATTGCATGGGGGAAATCCAACCCAAACACTAGAGTTGTTTTCAGGAGCACAAGAAGGAGAAATTGCTTTGGCCATGTGTAGCTTTATGTTACTGACTGAGAGAGGGTAACTGAGAAAGGACTGAAAGCTGTAACTGCTTTGCTAGCACACACAGGGCAGAACCTCAGTTGTGGCAGGGCAGGCAACTTGACTCTTGTGCAACTCTTACACCTCCACCCAGATTGTGCCTGCTTTTGGCCTGACTTTGTTAGAACAAAATTTTCAGAGAACTCCAATACGCAAGCTATTGCATAAATAGTGTAAAATCAAACCATCAGAAATTGGGCAATTCTAGCAGTGAAGCATACCATCTTGATTTAACTTTATTCTTTGCAGACATCATGTCCTAGTCTCTTTGTATGTTATGTCCAGTGTCTCCACTGTGTCTCACTCTATTCAGAGTACAGAACAAATTTCCTCCATGGGTAAATTTTGGTCAGGTAGATGGTAGTGTGTAGGTTTTTTGTTTTGTTGGCTTTGTGTTGCTCATCACATGGATTCTGTATTTCTTTAAATTAGTGAAGAAAGGGACTGCAGGAAGGAAAGAGAATGTCTTAAGCTAAACCTCTAGGAGTTTGAAGGATGCCCACCTATTCTGTGGCTCATGATGGGTACCAGCCACTGCTGTGCTGGCCCAGCAGGTGGCAGAGGGAACATACAGAGTGAAGGGGCAAAGGTGTGTGCTTTTATACCTACTGCCACACGTCTTCCTTAATGATCATTTAACTGTAAAACTACCTTTAAAAAAAGGAGTTAGATTTTAGTTCGAAGGATGACTGTAGGAAAGCTTCCTTTGAGTGTCTTGACTGCAGGATTAGATGGAGTTTGAACTCACTATAGTGAAAGCAGTTTGGTTTAGATCTCCACTGTGTGAAAGTCTCCTGGTTACTTCCGCCCTCCTGTGATTCTAAGCAGGTATGTTTTTGTTTTTTCAAAGCAAGAGGAAGATATTGGGCAACTTAGACATCAGAACTACTGAACATGTATCTACCCATCTGTGAAATGAGATTACTTTTGAAGCTGTCTTGTATTTGTTTTTCTGGTAGTTTTATTTCAAGTTTCCATTCCAACGTTGACAGCAAAGCAGGTAATACTGTGCAGATACCATCTATACTGTGTGAAGCTGTCTGTTGTGTTTTTGTTATTTATATCGAGGGAAGCACAGAATGCTTCTAACAAAGAAAGAATGGTAGCTTAACAGCATCTACTTTGTATTTTATTTTAGTGACTGTTTTAACCTTTTGTTTTCGCTATACTTTATATGCTTAAAGGTTAATGTTTTCCTCAGCGATAGTGAGAATCAAAGAGCTTACCTTGGCAATGAGAGATTAAGGCGGCATTTTGGATAAAGAAAACTTGAATAGATTGCATTCTTACTTTGAAAGTCTGACTGTCTATATTTTTCCTTTGGAGTATCTAGTCACCTATGGATGTGGAACTATATCAAAGAAAATGACAGCTGTAGTGGAAAAGCTTTTCTACGTTTCTTAGTGACTTTAAATTTCATTTCAGTGGCAGAGTTTGGTGATAGTTTTAATGCAGTCTGATAGCTGTTACATATTTAGAGGTAGAGATACTCAACTGCAGTGAGTTGAAGTGCCGTGCTAATAATATGTGGTCTGCACAAACATTACAAATACATTTGTTTGCTATATCAAATGGTCAGTAGGAGCATAGTTGATGGATAGTGATGTTTGATTTTTACCCTCTCCAGTGCAATGAAATACTGTGGTTTTTCCTCTCTCATATGTATAAACTTGCTAATGCAATGCAGTAATAGTGAAATGTCATTAATTTGGCTTAATTGAGAAATTTATGCATTTCACTAGAAGATGGTGGTGTGGAGTATAGATGTTCAGTAGTAGACCACATGTTCAGAATGTGCAAAACAGCGAATCTCAGTTGAAGCCAACTGATAATTTGGTCATTTGTCACCTTTGGGTGTATTTCACCTTCCAGAGGAACACCTGCTGCTTCCTGAGTTCCTAGAGAGCACTACACATAGTCTGGAAGGCCAACAGCTGGCCCGGAAAGCCTGCTCAGTGGTTGTACAAATTCTGTCAGCAACTTTTTAGGTACTGTCTGTTGAAGTTCCAAATATCAAGGATGATGAAACATGGATATTTAAGCAGCATTAATGTTACAACCTGCTCCTATGAAAATGGATGCTACATTGTCTTTAAAAACAGCTTTAGGCTCTGGGTTGTTTGTTTTTTCCATTTCATGTAGACAAACCTCAAAGTCATAAATAGCTGAAATTACAAGAAAAATTGAGTACCAAATAAAGGGTAGGAGAAAAAGATAGATAAATTCAGTCTAATACTATTTCACATTAGAGTGTAATGAAAGAAAGAGCCTGATTTGGGAAAAAGCTATACCAGACTACTAAATTAATAACTTGCTATTATAATAAAGAGCCTGAGGGTTTTAAGAACTGTTAACCTTAGCAATCTTGACTGGATTTACTCTTCTTTGTTTTTCAGAGCTGACGGAGGCACCAGGAATTTTAAGGTACAGATGTTACTTTATTTTTTTTATTTCCTTCAGAAATATTTATAACCCGAATATATTTAATTTAGTCTTTTTTTCTTACACTGAGTGTAGCCTGAACTTTCATCAGCATTGTAATAAACAACCTTGAATTACAGCATGTTTTCAAACCTGCTATTGAATAGCATTACAGAATAAGAAAAGAATGCTTCTGGGGCTGCATAATTGGAATGTTGGTGGGAGAATAGGAATAATACTGATGAAATTTCACCTAGGTAATTCTAGCTTGTTTTTCTTGGATCTCTCTCCTAAAGGTGCACTATTGTGCCTTTTATTGGAATCCTAAACAAATGTGTAGACACTGTCTAAAATGCTGCTTTTTTTTTCTCTGGAAAGCTTTCATAGGTTATTCAGAGGAAACATGTTTTTCCTTAAATATTACACTTGACTCAAACATCATTAAGGAGTTTTTGTGATTCAGGAAAGGGATTTTTTTTTTTTTAATCGGTGTTTTTGTTTGTTTGTTTTCCCCTTTTAAGCCATAAATACTCCTGCTCATTTTAACTCTAGCATTCTGAGGAGGTTGAAGATGAAAGGCTGCTGGCCGTTACAGTGAATAGTTCTGTGCTGCAGATAATCCTACTATCCATATACTAAAATGTCTCTCAGTTTATGTGCATATTTAGAGTTCTGTATAATCTGTGTGAGTTTTAAGAAATACTACACCTTTTAACTGGTATTTTTCTACAGCATTTTCAAATTCCTTGCTGTATGTTAACCTCTGCTTCACTCTTAGCTTTTCTTCCTTTCAGTCCTTACTTTCTTCACTACACTCTGTATCTTCATGCTTTTTTCTTCCACTTAATGACCAAGAGGTTTATTCACCAACCTTTCAAATCCTTTCATATCCACTTCTCACAAAACATACCCTGGTCCATTTTTAGCATCTTCAGTTACTTGTTTACCTGTCATATTTTTTAGATGTTGAATTTCTTATATGAAGGAGTTTAAACTTTTTTTTTTTGAGAGAGAGAGAGAACAGTTAACATGTTCTGTGGCTATAAACTGATTTATACTTGCAGCAAGCATAAATCCAGCACCTTTGAGCTTGCAGCAGCATAGCTTCCTAGATCATGTCTGACTGTCATTTCTAGCTCTTGTACATGAATAAATCAAACTATTGTTCTAAAACCATAGCTATCATGGATACGTATTTAAATTCATGGTTGAATTCAAGGATAGTCTGTGACCCTCTGACGCTTCTTCCAAATTGAAAGAATATGATGAACCTGGATAGTAAATCACAGTTGTTCAGAAGTCAACATAAAAATCCAATTAATTGACACAAAATGTAATACATTTATCACACTGAATGTAGTCTTGCCTCTGCCTTTGTGCCTCTTCCCTTAGCTGCCTGTATCACAAGTCAGCTGTTTAAGATTTTATCCATAGAAGAAAAACACATTAGAATTTTTGAGGCTGTTGAAATGAATGTCTTGTTATTGCAGTCCTTGCTGTGAAAATACTTAGAAGTGATACAAAAATATTTCAGACCTGTCTTGCCCTTGTGTTCTGCATAGTAGGATATTTTAATTGATTCTGGAATTTCATGGAGTATTAAGCTGATGCAGCCAAAGCTATAATACTTCTAGAATGCTAAAGGACTTAAGCTCCTTGCGTTATAAAATGACATGGTTTCTTTATGTGAATCATGTTTTGCACCCAGGCTTGATTTGGGGAAAATAAGGAAACTTTAGGAAATAATAGTTCGTATGTCTCTGGTGAGTAGATGCTTGTGGGGGGAGAAGTTCTTAAAATGCTCCAATATTTGAACAATTAAAGAGAGCTAAAATCGGTGGCTGTTTGGTTTTATTTTTTAATGTTGTTTTAAACAGCAGGAAGCTTGAATCTGGAGTCTTAATACATATTTAGGTCTTATGAAGTAATCTGGAAGTAGATAGAGAAGGGTCCAAAAATTTAAGCTGTCTCTCTCTGTTATTGAGCTTTCACTTGGATTTGGGGTTTACAGAGGATCATGGCTGAAAATATACTTTGTCGTAAAATCTTCCATTTATTCTTTGCAGCCTTTGGAAAAGAAGTTTGTACGTGTTTCGGGGGAGGCAACAATTGGACATGTGGAGAAATTCCTCAGAAGAAAAATGGATCTGGACCCTACTTGCCAGGTATGCCAGTTGTAGTGGCACTTACACTGATCATAGTGAAGTTGTGGTGTCTCCACTTCAGCCAGGACATTTGCATTGTAGAAGTAATAGAAGTAATGTTAGGATTTATTAATGTAGTAAGGATTAAGAAATTAAATGTTTGAAACACATTTGCAACATATTTAAATTTTTGTTGTAATGCTTTATTTGTATAGAGTTCTTAAGTGCCATGTGGGATTTCAGGGGAGTGAAGTTCAAAACCAAAAGATACTGCTGTTTCAAAGATAAAAGTGAGCGTATAGACTGGAAGGTGTGGGAGGATGTGAAGGCAGAGACAGGTAGGAGCTGAATAGCAGTTAAATTTAACTGAATGTTGAAGAAGCAAACGAGGGCTAAGAAAGACTGATACTGTGGATGGATATGTTGAAATGAAAGGTGTGAATGCAAATGTAGGCATGTGACTCCAAATAACAATTCAGAGGAGCAGAATATGATACAAAGGAATTTCACTTCATATTTCTCAACCATTTTGACAGGAATTTAATGTCAAAACCAATTTTCAACTCTTCAATATATTTCAGCAATCATTCACGTGAGAAGGTGCAGGAGTGCCATAATGTTTAAATGGTTCTTAAAGCTGCCTATTATTGGTAAATCAAGCTGATGCTGATGTGAATAGGCAAATGGTGAAAGTTAAGTGCTGGCTTTGGAGTTCAGGCTGTTTTCACACAGTAGTAACTGAGACAATAGAGCATGAGTGTGTGCCTCAGTAATGAGTATTCATGCCGCTTACCTTTTCAGTGGTGACAAAGTAAGTCAGTTGTAAATTATTCATCACTCTGAGGAAGTAATGTATTTTCATTTGCTGGTTTGCTCTTCCTGAGAGTCTCTACAGCTTTCAGGTAATGGTGACTTGATATTCTGAATAAATAAAAGTATCCTCAAAATGAGGCCAGAGAAACTTCTTGCATTAATTGAGTCTGAGGGGAAGGAATTATTTTGTTTGGGTTTTAAGTAGGACATCAGAGGCTCAATTTTCAGGAACACTGGACGTCTGTAACAAATTACAGCTCCTCATCTTTCAATATCAAACTTGGCCCATGTATTGGATATCTCTTTCTTTGTGAAATGTTGAGATCATCCTATAGAGATAACATGAGAATTTTTCCCATTAGTTGCTTTCTGCTTGGACTTCACCAGACAGGATATGTCAGGTAAATATTAGTATGTCTCAAAAGTTGACGATTTCATAGACTACTTAAGATGTTGCTTGATGCTTTCACTGTCACTTTTATGTCTGCTAGGATCCAGTTTGCTATTCTGGAGTAAGGCACAATCATTGGCTAGTTCTGAGCTCTCTGTCTCTTCTGTGCAAGCTTTCCCTCTCTGGAGGAAATGTTAAATCTGCTTTCTTCTCTACTCAGATTCTTGTAACTGATCTGCTTCCATGGTTTCTTTTATTTTTTTCAGTGAGTATATTTTTGGTCACTGGAAACCTGCAGTTCATTTTCATGCCACAAGTCATGACTGATTTCTAGAAGATAACTCAGGCTTATTTTTAAAAGATTAAGGAATTAGGGAGATCGAGGAAGCATCTTTCCTTTTCTGATTGATCATTTATTTGTCATATTGGGACTTAAGATTAAAGGAGTGTGTATACCGAGCTGTCACCTTCTTATTGTAGTATACAGAACTGAAGCTGATGGTTTGTTGGTAAACATGCAGAAAACAAGAGAGATGTCAGATATATCATTGAAGAGTAATAAGCCTAATGAATCGTGTCTTACTCCAACTTCCCAGGTTGTCTAATAAAACAAACTGTAAAACAAAATTAGGAAGAATCTGAATATAAATTAGCACAGGCAGAAGAATTTAGGAAAATAGGTTGTAAACCATATGTGAAAAGAATATAAACACAGAGGGTGCTTGGCTGCTTTTCTAGTTTGACGTAGAAATTCGGTAAAGAGTTGAAGACTGCAGTATTCATTTCCTGTAGGCTTCCTCAAAGTATGTTAAAGAAGAATAGATACAAACTTTTATTTTTAATGTTACTTCTTTGGTCTTCATTTCCAACTCTCACTATTCTTCATTACCTAGAATGATCAATTTTGAATAAAATGTCACGAGTTTGTTGTGTTCAACTTGGGACTCGAGTCCAAGAACTAGATTCCCTTTGGAAGACAGGAAATTTCTTTCAGAAATGCATGCTTCAGGCACTATTGAGCTAAATCACTGCACTTGCAGTATTTTTTCCCACATTTATCTCCAGAAAACTTACTGCCACAGTGTTTAATTTTTCCTTACCAGGGTCTTGAAAAGATTTGACTGTGAGGAGAGCACGGAACCTTTCCTCCTTTCTCTTTCCAAGCGTATCAGTTGCAGTCTTGGTTTCATTGTTGAAACTTCTAGGAAGGATGCTAGGTATGGTTGTTTTGTGAATGCAGTCAGTTCTTACTCAATAGCAGCTTAGTTTCACAGTCTGCAGACAAATTCTTTGAGAATGTTTTACTTGTTCCCTGTTAAAGCTTTTTTTGTGACCAAGTGGTAGAAAGTGTGTTACCCATACTCATACTGACTGGACTTGGACGTCTTTGATTTAATTTATGTGGAATGTTAGCTAATACTTGGCCTTCTTCATTGGCCTGCACAAGTGGGTTGAATTGAGGCTAATGAAAATGTGAAATAAGTCATCTGACTTGTGTGACAGTATATATAAAAGTCTGAAAAGCAATTTTGAAGCCACTACCTTTTTTCTCATATTCTGAAGCCTCAAATTATTTTCAGACTTCTGTGTTTGAGTTTGCAAATGGATTATGATTCAAATGTCCAAGTTTATCTGAAAGGTTATGGCTTCATTTATTTTTTTTATCTACCACTTGAGCTGGCAGATTGTAGTTTACTGTTTCTGGTGCTTTGTTTTGATCTCTGTGCTTTGGGCAATTATTAATTTTCTGCATGTGTTAATATGTATTTCTAGTTGCAAGGTGTGTTTTGAATACTCATGCTGGAATTTAAGGGGAGGTTGTTAAATTTGTTAGCAACTGGGATAGCTAAGTAGGTAACATTTAATTTGAGCTAAATAGAGGGTATGGTGTTTGGAATCCATTCGTTATTTGGCTTTGACATCTGATGCACATCTGTGTAGTTTGTGTTCTGCTCAAGAGTGGGGAGAAAATGAGAAATTTTCTTTAAACTTATTTTCTTTGAGGTCATCCTGCAGCAGCATTATCCCTTCTCTGCGTGAGAAGGGATAATCATCCATTCTGGCGAGAGACAAGGATGACAGATACTGCTGAAAGACTTGTGGCTTGGCTGGTCTGAATACATTAATGTAGCTTATGGAATAGAGTGTTCCTTAATCAGATACGTGTTCCTGAAAGTTTGTGTGCATCATGGAGGGAGACTGGAAGAAAGTCTGTGCTCATACAGTGTAGCTGTTGGTGCTGTTTCTTTATGCCCTTTCTTAGACCCTGGAATAGAAGTGTCTGGTACCTTTGAAAAGGAAGTAGCAGCTAGAGGAAATGGAAAGCTTTGTCAGCTTTTTTAATAACTAGCCTAAATACATCAGTCTCTAAAACTTTGTGTTTTCCTTATCTTTCCCTGGATAGTATGGGTTGGCATAGAAGCTACTGATTGAGGTCTACTGCTTTCTGGGCCAAATTGCCCCTTGGGATGAATCTTACATGGAATGTCCCTTATGCGAATGTTTTCCATTTTTATCTTTCTTACTTGGCGAGTATTAATTTATAATTGCCTGTTATTGTGAGTTTCAGAGAAATAACTCTAAGAGCAAACATGCCACGTCAAGAAAATAAATGGCATAATGGAAAGGCTACTTTTATTTTAGTAAGAATTTTAACAGAAGCAACTGAGTATTCAGAGCTACACTTTAATGTTTCAGCAAAAGGTCAAACTCTTTATTTGCTGCCATCTCACTAGCCTCCCGTACTACCTGGCTTCAGTCTTACCAGTCAGTTGAAATCGTAGTAAATTCATGGCACCTGTGTTGCTGGGGCATCTTCTGTAGTGGAATGCACTAATTCCTGTACTGCACAAGGATTATTCTGAGACATGTTTCACAACCAATTTTCACACTGACCTGGGATTTTTTTCATTGTATGTGTTATTCTCTTATCCGTATAGAATGATTCCTAGTCTAACAGTTAGCAGGCAGAAATTCAGGCTTTGTTGCTGGCATGAGGAAATCGAGCATTTGGTATTTACAGCACTCTCACACAATAAATGTGGAAAAACTCATTTTATTAGAAAACATTGGATCTTTAATGATGACCATTTGAAACTGGAGCAGCAGGGGCAACAGTGGGCTATTCTCAAAAAAAAATGTTCTGATTCTGCTTTGAAAGATTGTCAGCAGTTGTCACTACATCTGTTTGCATCCTGTATCTGACAAACAGATTTCCTATTTCTGTAGAATATATTATATGTATATATGTTTCAGTGGGAGTAGGATTGGGGCTTTGGTGCCTTATGGTATAAAAATTATAAAAGTAAGCTTAGAAAGCAAAAGTAATTGAATTCCTATATCACTGGAAAGCAAAGCAGACGTGTCTGTCTCCCTGCAGTAGAGGCTAGATTGCATGGGAATCAGCAGAAATAACTATAAATAGCTTTCAAAAAGAAAAAAAAAATTCAGGTTCTGTGTTAAGTACATAAAATCTTAATGTTATATACACATACATGTATATCTTTGGCTCAATGTCTAATCAATATTTAATGTTAGCTCCAGATGAGTTTTCATGTGCTGGTTTCCTCCTAGAAGCTAATAGCAGAAGCAATACTAAGCAGGTTACATCTTTTGCCCATTAAGATTCAACCTGATGTGAATGGAGTATTCTACATCGTTGTCATACTGTACAGATGAAGTGAGTTAGACCTTTTTGAGCCTCTAAGGAGTAGAATTCCTGTGTTCCTGATTCTCAGAACTATGTGGTCTGACAGCATGAGGCATGAATCTTCCTAAATCTTTTCATGAAGAGTGAGAGAGAGAGGGTTAGCATGCCAAAGAGCAGAAATCAGGGAAATTTAATGGCTGACACACAGAGTGTGTCCTATAGTGGAAAGTGCCCATGTAGAAGAATATGTCATGATACTGTAGTATGATCCCCAACTACTGCAGTGGCAGAGCTTAGACATTTTCCTTCTAGAAGTCTGTGGGACAGCTCATGTTCTATGCTCTTATCTTTAATGTTGAGGTTTTGTCATTTTAATTCTCAGATGAGAGCCCTGTCATTGCTCGTAAGGAAAATACAACCAAGCTGAAGTTGAGAGAGAAATGATACTGTGTTAGCTGCTTGAATTTGGAATGTTAGAGACTGGATTTACATTATGCACAGGAAATTCATAGTAACTTTATAAAGAAGCATACTTTTCATAATAGTCAAGGCAAGGAATTCAGTATACCTCACTATGATTTTTATCCCCTCTCCCCCCCAACCCCCCAAAAAAAAAAAATTACTCTTCTTGTAGGCAGTTACTTAAAAGTGCCTCCTCTGGAACTGCAGACATCATTGACATAGTTTAGCTGCAGTAGAGGACATGGCTTAGAGTTGCTGAGTATGCCCTTCACATCACAGAAGTACTGATTGCATTTTGAAGGAGGACTGTGATATAGTTGCTGACAGTGGCATACAGTCAGCTATTCTTTTCTATTAAAACACTTCTAAACAGTCAGTTCTTAATAGCAGACTTATTCACGTGTTTTCTCACTCGAGATAAGAATGAGGGTAGCAATGGTGCATTTTCTGTCAGTGGCACAAACAACTTGCCCTCTTTTGTGACTGCTGACATACTCTGGATGTTTGTGGGATTGTTTTAACACATGATCTAAATTCCTATTAAGTTTGTCACAGCTATTACTAAAGGACTTTTTCCAGCAGACACACCAAACGGGGAGTCAAACTATAAACCGTTCTCTCTATTCCAGAAGTGAGCCCCAAGTCAGGGCCATTGGGTGGGGGGCATTGAGGCAGCTCAGTAGTGCCGTGAACGCTAAATAGACTGGGGCAACAACGGTGAAGATGGCTTTAGTGTCTAAAGTGCTAGAATTGTACTTTTCAAAACAAATTTAAAAGGCTTAGATACTATTTTGTTAATCCAAAGGTAGGCTAAACTTGACCATGTTTGTGTCCTTTCATAGGTGGATATAATATGTGGTGATCACCTGCTAGAACACTACCAGACACTGAGGGAAATTCGTCAAGCTATAGGAGAAAGGGCAGTACAGGTATGTGTTGATGAGGTTCTGGGTATGAGTTTGTTGGTTTTTTGCTATCACAAAGCAAGTTGTTATCCATGATAAATTAAACCAACCTTTCTTTGAATTAACATTCCTTGTTTTCCTCCCTGGCCATTGCATCTCTGCAAGAAATCCAAGGCCTGAAGCATCCCAAATAGGGCTACCCCTGTGACTGGGTCGGGAGAATAAACTTGCTCATAAAAGTACAAGCCAAAGATACAGAGTAATGAATGCAATGAGTATGCTTGATGCATATTATACAGGTTGTGGTCACAGCATCAGTGTATAGCCAGCTATTTCTTGTTGATAACTTACTATCATAAGTGCTGCTGGCCCTGCAAATAAAAATGCTCTTTTTTTATTTCTTTGGGAATCTTTTCAAGTATCTTTTATAATGGGAAGCGTCACACCATTTTAGAACTGCAGCAAAAACAATTAAGTAGTCTGCCCAGATCATAGATACAAGGTATGTAGGTAGGTACAGATATAAAATTATGATGTATGGTAAACTGTATATTAATCTAAAATTGGAAGTTTGAAAAGTTAATGTTTAATCGAATACAGTGGGAAGAAATAGTATTTAGATTGATATTTTATTTGGAAAGCAATCTAAGTGGATAGCAGAAGGGCTAAAACAGCAAATTCAGCTCTCTTAACTTGTTTGTGCACACACAGGCACCATCTTTTACATTTCAGTTTCCTGCTGAGCCCTTTCATGCTGCAAGAGGGCTTCTGTGTCAGGGCAGGAAGTAGAAAGCTGTTTTGTTGGATCTTGGACGTTACATCACCTGTACCTGATCTGAGTAACTAGAAGGGATCCCACAGTCAAGGCAGATGTATGAGGCTCATGCTAGTGTGGCAGGCATTAAAAGTCTTTGAGGCTTGTGGTGTGTACCTCAGTTTATGCAGCCAAAGGGAATAAACACCATACTTGACATCTTGGCTTTTAATATAATAATATGAAACAAAAATGTAACCTTACCTGCTTTGGGGAGCAGGGGGGAGAAACCAGGAGGAAGCCAACACTGGCAACAAACTTGCTTCTAACATCATTGTAAGTAAATACAGCAATCAACACATAGCCATAGAAGTGCCCTCTACTAAAAGCTTCAGTAAATAGCAGGGGGCTGATGTATTTCTCAGTCCAGGAGTACAGTCAAATGTACCTGCTTTTAAACTTCATCTTAGCACAAAAGCTTTTTCTGTATGAAAAAGGCTCTTGGGGAAACACTTTAAGGAGAACTGCATTGGTTTCATTTCTTCTCAGAAATAAATCTACCCAGTTGAAGTTTTAGTGTATTTCATTTCTTGTCAGAATTAGGTCTACCTGATTGATGTTTAGCAGCTAAGTAGCAGTCAGCAGCTCTGCAAAGAGAACAGGTGTCTTGAGAGATGTTCTGCAGTGATGGTTCAAGTGTCATTATCACAAAATCAGTATGCTAGTGATGGATTCTCGCAATCCTGCTCTATTGGGCAAGCAAGCAGAAGATCTTTTCATTTTTGTGAAGTCCTGTGCTTTCATAGTCACTTTCTCCAGGAGATTTGAAAGATCAGGTTAGTTGTTAGGTTTTTTTCGTTTTGTTACAAAACCTCTTAGGTTACCAGATAATTACAGTAGAAGTGGTGAAAATAAATGACAGTTGCTTCTTTTTAGATGCTGAAATAAGTGTGACATTTTTATGCTTTATATTATCACATTATATTATTTTTCAGGAATCAAGAATATGCATTTCTAGGATTAAAAAACCTTGCAAAATATTTTTAGATAACTATTCAGGAAAAAAAAATGGGTTAGGTCTAAAAATAAAGGTTGTTTCTTTTTCAGCAAGACCTGAAATTCTATAAGGGGCATGATTGTCTTGGCCCAGTGAGACTACAGCTATAGAGCAACATTTAATGGATTTT
Organism: Coracias cyanogaster; assembly: GCA_033124195.1. Classification (NCBI taxonomy): domain Eukaryota; kingdom Metazoa; phylum Chordata; class Aves; order Coraciiformes; family Coraciidae; genus Coracias; species Coracias cyanogaster. The sequence continues at coordinate 16,606 of JAVSBS010001416.1, forward strand.
ACATTAAGCTCCAAGGGCATATTGTGCCATCGTAACCTTCCAGCCATTCCAAATCAGTGTTGGAGCCCGGAATGCCTCTGACAGCTCTCACTAGGATGCTGAAACACTCTTCAAAGCTGCTGTTGTCATGTACCTGTTTCTGAGGTTCTTTGTAGATGCATCATGCTAAGAAAATAGCTTCAGTAGCTACTTATGCAATACAAAATTATTTAAAGGAATAAACATTGGGATTTTTTTATTTTTATGAGTATAGTCACTGTTAGAGGAGAGAAATAACTGCACTTCTGACTTGCATTTTTCACTTGCAAGTTGATTCATGTCAGCATTTATTCTTTTTGCTGAGAAAAGTGATTTGAAAAACACAAATAAGTTTCTCTTTGCCAAAGGCATCAATTTTAGTATATGTTCTTTGGCAACATTTACGTTGAAAGTTTTTTCCGATGTATCACTATACAGTGATGCAGCATAACACATGTTGTGTATGATATGTTTTTCTGGACCATAATCACTGTGGGGTTTTTTGGTTTTAAAGGGGCTTTTAGTCCTCCTGAATGGTTCTTAAATGCCCAAGATTGTTTTGTGAACATTTGGGCTGTTGGGGATTTTCCTGCTCAGGAGCACTGTGGTGATGCCATAGAGCCTCAGTCAAAGTCTCCTGTAGGTGCAAGGTAGCAAGATTTTAGCTGGTCTGAATAACGACGCACTTTTCCAAGAAGTGTGGCAAGATCAAGTGTGACCTGATGGTAAAATAAATATTCCTGATACTGGCCCCCAAGTAACCTGTTTGGATTGTTTTAGTTGGAGTGAATAGGCAACTAATTTTAGTGGGTGAATATAAATAATTAACATGTTAGTTTCTGAGCAGTTGATCAAAGGCTAAAAAAAAAATCAGGAATAAATCTTGTATAGTGTTGTAGATCTCAAGATACTTTAACATTTCTGAAATTGGGTGGTTGGTTGCATCTTTCTAATTAGCTGGAAATAGGATTTCTAGCTGTGTTTAGGGGGAAAAATTAGAAAATTGCTGCATAGAATTTATATAAAAAGAAACTACTTTGCTTAATTTTTCAAACAGTGCAAACCTCGTGGAATTTACTGCAAGGAAAGATCAAGGACACTGATAAATTTTTTAAAGGCTCAATTTTGCTACCAAACATTGAAATCAAGTAACTGAGGAAGGAAGCTTGTTGTTAACTATGTGGGAATAAATTTTCTTCCCTGTATTACCTTCCTCCCCTCTGCTTAGCAAATGCAACACAATCCAAGCTGCTAGTTATTCTCACTTGTCTGAAACCGACCTTTTTGGAGCTCACACTTGGGAGAAGATAAAAAGAGTAACTTCCTTTATACCCTTGGCCCTTGGCACAGAGGTCTTGCAGATTATAATGGTCTCTTTGTAACTCTCACCTTTTGGTAACCCCATGTTGCTATATATTTTTGGTCTCCTCAGCTAGGCAGTAAGACCTGTGACCTAATTTAATCACTGTGGCCCTCTAGCACATGTCTGCTATGGAGGTGTTTTACTCTTTGCTGTGAAGATATTTAAATATAATAATATAATATAACAATAATATTGTAAAATGTGGCACTTTTTGATGCTGGTACTCTTACAACATCCAAAAGTGTATATACTGTGATGTTTCAGTCTGTCAGTTCCACTCTAAAGTTTATAGTTGGGTGTAACAGGTTGGATTCTTTCCAGATTTAGGTCAGGTTCACAAATGTGTGGCAAAGAACACTGGAGAGTTTTGGTTTTCTTTTGGGCATGTCATAGTTAGTCTGATTTCAGAGTTATAGTAAGCTCGTTCACTGTTTGGATTTCCTTCTAAGAACAGTATCTAGAGAAAGCAGCTGAACTTACATAGAAATGTATGATACTTAAAGCAAATAATTGCAGAGTAAGCAGTGCCAGTACCGGGTTAGCTGTCAGCTTCTCTTTGTACAGGAAGAATTGCAGTGGGTTTGGCTTCTGGTTAAACAGGGATATTTCCTGTATAGATAGACAATTTTTTAAAATGTCCTACTGCCAAATGTACCATTTGAAAACTCATTAATCAAAGAACACCTTGTAGCCTTTTCTTCTTATATATTTATTTCCTTTAAGAACCTGCCATAGGGGAAAAACTGGTTTTGACCACAGTTCTCCAAAAAAGGACCATTCAAAAGCTGGAATGTGTCTTATTTTCTCTGTTGAAATAGCTAACAGGCACGGGGAGTACATATACCTTTGTGAAAGTGTAACAACATACTATGTGCTAAGAGGTTGATGAGTAAACTCATAGTACCTGTTTTACCTAACAAGACGTGAGGACAGTCATGATCCTGTCTTGATACTGCAGTGCAGTCATCCCACGTTATGCTGGGCACTGAGTGCATTGAAGCTCCTGTCTCCGCCTGTGACCTTTCAGGAGTTAGAAATGGATTTCTGGTTATTAACAAGATGAGAAGACGAAGGAAAGTTAGTGAGGTGGTACTAGTAACACAGGGATAACTTTTTTTCATTTCTGTTTATTGAAGTTACAGTTGATTGACATCTGCCCTACACTAGGCCTTCATTTGTCATCATGAGCATCCTTCAAATGGAAGTGAAGCTGTACGAGACTCAGGGCACACGTTTTGCTTTTGCTCTGAAGCTGTTTCTATCCCCTGTAGCTGTAGAGTTAGGGAACATGTATATTTGCTGTAGCCTGAGATAGTATCTTCTGTAGGTGTTCTAATGTGCTGTCGTTCTTTTCAAACATAGCCCTTCTGGTTGGCTTTTATGCTTCTTACAAAAGAATGTTTTGATCCACTTTTGTCAGTGCCTTCATTTTAATCCATTGTTTTGGATCTTCCGTCTTGATTTTATGACCGACATCACTGTGTCCAGTAATGCAAAGCATTTTGATTTGATTTCTCTTAGATTTGACTTCTGGATGCCAGAAGTTTGTAAAGTCAAAAGCAACAGACTAAGTTCGTAGAAGAAAATTCATTGGAAGACACTTGATACAAAGCTACTTTAACTTAGGACTCAGAAACTTCTTGAGAAAGGCTTTTGAAATTGGAAAAATACACAGGGAGGTAGAATCTTTGCCCTTTTCATGTACTTTATTTAGGCTTTCACCATGGGGCTAGGTAGCCCTTTGGTCTGCACTGGTATGGCCGTTCTTAGGACTTCACATTTTAATTTTTTTTAATCAGCTCCTTTTTTGGTGCCCTCTTTTCCTGACTTAGAATATTAATCTTCTTTGAGTAAATGACAAAATCTGTAGCCAGAAGCAGAGCTTCAGGTCTTACTAAAAGAGCGTGTTGGCTAAATTGATCAAAGTATTGCTATTGCAGATCTGTTCTTTTGCTATGAATCTGTTTTCTTTCGCTATCACATTTGAAAACTCCAATAGCTCTTCCACTGTCTTCTTCCCTTGAAAATAACATACTGCACTTTGTTTTTTCCCAGAACGGTAGCTTTGTTTCCAGTGGCACCATTTAGCTGCCAGACAAAAATAAAGAAACTAATGGTAGAAGAGGGAGTAAAATAACTACACACAGCAGCAGTTAGGATGGTTTTCTGCTGAAAGAGCTTTGTAGCACTAGAGGCAAAACAAGACTGTTTTTCTATTAAGAGGTCATCTTCCAGATGGAACATTAGCGATGTTGATAGGCACTGTCTGAAAAGAATTCCCAAGGGAAGAAAAAGAGCATGTCATGAAGGTGTGGAAAAGCACATTTTGTCCTCTTGAGTCTTTCTGAGATCAATTTCTTCACCTTAAACTTTCTCCAGTGCAAAATGGCTCAAAGACTTTTTGTGAGTAGTTGAGGCTACACCAACCAGTTACTTCGTTAGCTATGTAAAAATACTCGTATTGTTAAAAATCTGTTCTTCCAAAACTGTTTAGACTAAAACAGTACTTTCTAATGTTACTGTATTTTAGTACAGAACCAGTAAAGTGGTGACAGTTTTGTTACTTCTTTTTAATAAAAGAGGTTTTTTTTTAATGGGCTGATATAACCCCTCACACAGAACTCTCTAACTTCTCTGGAATATATGTTCTCTTACATCCTGTATGTTAACAGAAAAAAGCATCAGAAGCAACATATAGTAGATATTCTATCATGTCAGTTGTGATTAATGCAGTTCTCTTTTAAAAAGAAAACTTTTATTAAAGCCTGTCCATATAAATACATATAGTGCAACAAGTCAGATTCCCAGTGGATCAATGGTGGAAGCAGACTAAGTGCTAGACCTCTCAGCAGCTCTGTGTGAGTTAGATGACATAAGTAAGGCTCATGAGTCAGGAAGTGTCCTGTTTCACAGGTGAAAGGTAAAAGCCGCATGTGGAGTAGTCTCAAGAGGAGAAACATGCTTTATTAAGCGAACAGGTTTTGTTTGGGTTTTTTTATCCCTTGTATTCATTACTTAATAAATGCATAGCATTAGCCTGGGCTCTTCAAGTACAGCTTTTGGCAGCATCTTCTAGAACTACTTAATTGATTACCTTTTTTCTGCCTCACGGTGTCATGTGGAAAGCACCATGAGTTGTAAAGGAGAGCCTATTGTATGAAGAGGAGATCATTCCATTATAACTTTAAAAGCAAAGTACCAGATTTCACTGGTTTTAACACCCTTCTCCATCTCAAAGAGGAGAAGGGAATATAATTATTTGCCCTGGTATTTCAAAACTTGCATTTGCTTTCAGAAGTGACATGGTATAAAATGATGAGTGAGATTGAAGCTGAAGTTCTGCCATTCAGCAGCTGTCATACCAGACAGTGGCAGGTAAGCTTCATGGAGAAGGTGAAGTGATATGATGATACAGTTTCTTTCTCTTCTCCATAGGATGGTTTACTTGTCCTGCACTATGGCCTGGTAGTATCTCCGTTAACTGTAACTTAAGGATTACTAGAATATCAGAAGGCAAAGGAATCTGAAGTCATCAAGCTTCTTCACTGCTGTTTTTCACCAAAGGCGGCCACCATATTTCCTGTGACAGGAAGCAAGTAAAAGGAACCACCAGTAACTGCTGTATGTTTGTAATTTAACATCTGATTTTACCACTGTAAAAAAAATAACAGCTTCTGTAAGTACAGCTGTAGATGTTGCTATGCTTTGTGTTACAAATTACTGTCTTCAATTTCACTCAGCTCAGGGAATTTAAACACTCAGAGTAGCTGCATTTTTTTTACTTTGTAAAACCACAAGATCTCACAGGGTGAACAGTTGTTTTTTTTTTTTCCTGTAAGCTGTGAGATACTGCTTGCTTTCTAAGTGTCTAGCTAGAACAGTGCTCTCAGGGATGATCTTCGGTGGGCAGTATAACTTATTATTGGGAGGAGACAGTCATTTGCCTAAAAAAAAAAGTGTACTGTGATCATCTGTCTTCAGATGCCATTTAGGGAGAAGAAGGGAACTTCAGAAATGCAGACCAAAATAGGTAGAAAATGACATACCATAAGCATTGTTCTTTGAGAAGTAGCATAAAATGTAGTTGTTTTTCTTGGAGAAAGACAATTTTGTTTGCACTGGAAATATAATTGCTGGTAGTTTGGCTTATACCAAATGATGCATCAGCATCTCTACTCTTAATGGAGATGGGCTGGCTGTAAGCTGGTTAAACTATGCATGAAAAAAAAAAAACAAACAACACAGTAGCACCTCTTTCTACCTGCTTGCTCTATGTAAAATAATCACTGTCAGCCTGATTCTGCTGTCATGTAAAATCTGTCAACTCACTTGACTAGCAGAGCATAGATCCTTTCACTTCAGCACATATCCTCCTAGCAGCTGTGAAAATGGTAGCTTTTTCCACTCTTCCTAATGTATATTAGTGCATTGTGGTGGAGACCTTGGTTGAGTAGTGTAATACTTGCCTGTTACTACCAGATTCACAGAGGACATTAGGTAACTAACATATTAAAATAACTAGGTTTTGTGACAACTGTGACACTTATAATTTTCTTCTGTGTAAGATCCATGGTTTCTTGCGCAGTATTAAGGACCAGAGCTTTGTGCGTTACATTCTTGCTGTGTACTAGGTCAGCAGTGTGGGGATTCATGAAAGCTACGGTTACGCGCCAGGATCCCTCCCTTCCTAGAGTCAGTGTAGGGAAGGGAAGGAGATTCCTTTGTAATGCCTTTCAGAGCACCTCAGTTATCTCAAATGCACTTGCTCGCTGTCAGCCTAAGAGGACTGGCATCCTTTGTCTACAGAAAGCTTTCATGAATCCTTCCTCAGGTCTTTATTATAATGTTCAGTTTTGTCTGTGAAGATGACACCATAAGAAAAAAAAAAAAGTCTTGTTTGAAGTAATTCTTGTGATGTTTTTAAAAAATGTAACAAAAACATTTCTAGCTACAAATGCCTATTTTACCTTTAAAGTTTGTATAAAAGTAGTGTTTAAAATGCAGGAGAAAATGAGATTATTTTGTAAACACTTTGTGAGTTGTGTTGATAAGAGTTTATATATTGTAACAGTAAAATAAACTTTATTTTAGTGAATCTAAAGTTGAGCTGTCATATTTCCATGCCATACTCCCTATGAATGATTAATTTCAATTAGGAGGTTGAATGGTGAAGGGTAGTTGAATCCCAGAGTCTCCATTGGAATGGAATGTCTAGGACTCTCCTTTTAATGATGGTTTCTGTGAGAAATAACTCAGTAAAAATGTCCAGATGATTTTTCAACATAGATACAGGAGAAATAATCCTATGTAGTTACAGGACCCCTTTTCTTTTATCAATATGTACCTCTCTTTGTCAAAACCAGCTCAGTTATTTTCCTTCATGTTTATGGCAATTGTTCAGTCCCCTGTGAAGCAGATCTTTCTCTGCTGCTCTGATCATCCTGGCTGTACGCAAGGCATGTGGCTCCTATACTCTGTGCTGCCACTTCCTGTTCCGTTACCAGTTATGATTCCGTTTTCTATCTATAGCTCTGTGCTTAAAAAAAAAAGTTAGCAGCATAGTCACGTTTTACATTGCAAATTCTCCCCTAATAAGTTTGAACTTCATGTCTACAGAAGGATTTGTTTGCAAAATTTAACAGCTGTATAGAAGCTGGTAGTTAATTCAAATGAATGTCATTCTGGGAGACTGCTGACTTGCATAGCCTCAAGACGACTGACTATGCTACCACTGCCTCTGATGTCAGTGTCGGTTTCTGGTGGGTTTATTTGTTTGGTTGCTTGCTTTTGCTTGCTTTTTTTGGTATGTTTTTTGTTTGTTTGTTTTAAAAAGAAAAGAGCTTCTGTATCTTCAAAGGGAGGTTTTCTGTAGGGTAAATTGCATGCCAGCTAAAATGCAGAGGGCCAAGACTTTCTCCTTCGTTCTTTCAGTGGTTTGATGAGGAGGACTGAAGATCTGTTGCCCATGATACTTTGGTATGAATGCTTAGTGACCTCTTATTTCCCATTTGTCCACTTCTCTATTTCTTCCTCACCTGCCTTCAGAAAGCATACTCTTAGCGTAGTTTCCCTGGCTGAACATCCTACTTTCTTTCACCTTAAATCATACCCTGAAGGCAGTGATGTTATCTGCTCTGCAGGGCCTGCAGAACCCCCTCGGGCACATCAGCATGCAGCCCGGGTGACCTTTGGCTGTTGCCAAGGCTGATCTGTGGGCTGTGTGGTTTCCTGCATAAAGATAATCAGTCTTCTTTCCACTCTCCTGCTGCTATTTTATTTCTGTTGGTCTCCTTTTAACCTTGGCTTTCCTCCCACCACTTTTGGTCCTGATGATAGAAGAGCTTCTGTAACAACAGGCTGCCTATGGGATGGCATCTCTGCTCTCATGGGGAATGAGCCAGATTCATGCTCTGGAAGTGAAGGAAGGTGTGCTTGGACTTGTTCATTATTTTATAGACGCTATTGTTTCTTCGCTCAATGAAATAATTCTGGCTTTATTCTCTGGTTACCTGGTTACCTACTTAGCAGTTCCTAATTAAATACAACTTGTACTGCAGCATAATTCTGAGTTGCTTTACAGATTGCTAGTTCCCAGCAAGAGGAGATGGCAAGCCATACTGTCAGGAGTTCTTACAAATGCAGAATCAAACTACAGTCAAGTCATGAGCATTGAGTCATGTCGGTGGTTGTTTTGCCTGTTCTCTTTGTGTTTTATACAGATTAGTGTAGTAAGAAGATAAAGCTCAAGAGACTAGTGAAGTGTGCAGCTGAGCCCTCTAAATGGAAGGGCGCTGCAGTGGCAACGTGTAGCTGTCACCCATGTTCTGAACACTGATGTTGCACCCAGCCTTGACCTGCGTTGCCACCAGACTGTGGCACAGGTGAGCCACGAGAACCCTTGACACTTATTTCCATAGACGTGAAACAACCGTTAAGTTTTACTGAAAAATCATTCAAGCTTGTCTAATACTAGTCTGTGTTGAATTCCTTTTCAGGGACTCCTCAGGTATTTATGTGCAGTGATTTATGTTAATGCATGTTAGCAGTTGCTGACAAAATTACATCCCTGGCATTTCTGTTTTCACTATGAAATTTGTGCTCCATACAAGTTGGAAAGGGAGAGGATTTGCTCTGGCTGAGAGAGAGCCTATTAACGAAGACACTGGAGGTTTTATGTATTACAACCCTTTCTTTGAAAGAGAGATGGTCAGGTTGTCCACATGAATCTTCTAGTATCCTGCATGCTCAATAGAGTGTACCAGATGCCAGCCTGAATGTTTCGGCACTTCAGAATATACTTGTTCTGTTGTGATAGATACTTGCTGAGAGATGGAGAGAATGTTGCAGATGGTGCATTCTTATCACTTTTGCTTTTTATTTGTGATTTCTGCCTTCTTTTTTTCCTGTAACCATAACTGGTTCAGCACAAAGAGAAGCAGCAAGGAGATCATAAGTTGAATTTTACTCATGTCATCTTTAAGAGACCCTTGCTGAATGAGCCAACAGATACTTTTATTTGCCAAGGTTTCAGAAAGTTGCCATAGATACAGGTTCAATCAGTGAACAGGTCAAATTTTACTGGTTTTGAGAAAGAAATGCTCGTGTCATGTAAGATGGAATGTGATATTGATTGGCTGCCCTGCAACTGCAAAATTCTTGCCTGGGCTGTATCACTATTTTTAATGCATTTTGATTTAGTGTAATAACAATATATTTCTGTCAAAGCAGCAGTGGTCTGCAAGAGAAATATTTTTCCAAAGTGGAAAAGAGAGAGTGTATTTCCTAACTGCAGGGTAAAATAGTCTGTTTGGAAATGAAATCTTAAAATGTCTGTTTTCTTCCAAGGGAAACATTAACAGTAGAAAAGTGGGCGGTGGGGACTTGGCAAAGACGGAGAAAAATAGTATGTTCCTGGGAGAGCTGCTTCGGAGCTCTTTTCATGTGGTGCTGGGAGGCAACCACATGATCATTCCAAGATTACCACGATGTGCTCGGAGCACACTGCCTGCAACGTGCTTGTCTGTAGCTGGTGCTGACAGAAGTGGCTGTGTTAAATGGTGGGCCAGTGTGTCCTTTGTGCGTACACCTGAGACTGAAAGGTAAGAACTCATCAGATGAGAAGCCCAGCACCCCTCACAAGAATGTGCAATCTCCTCTTTATCACTCATGGGACATGAGAAAACATGTCAGCTATTGGTGGCAATAAAGCAGCAGATTATTTGTATGCCACAGCGTACAGAACAAGAGTGGCAGTGGTCTTGCTCTGCATGAGCGGGTCAGCTGAACGCAGGGGGCCCTGAGTTCTCTTTTCAGCTCTGTCCTTGACTTGCTATATGACCTTCAGGCGAGTTCTTCACTTCTCAGCTCGCTCTGTCGGTGTAGAGCAATGATTTCTACAAAGTTCTGTGTGTGTAAACCCCGCCCTACAGCTGGGTATGTGAGGGCAGGCAGTTAGCAGTCTACTGTTGAGATCCCCTTTGTGAATGCAGGTAGGACAGGACTGGTAACAGTACCTAGTGTCAAAGCAACAAAGGGGCTTTCTTTTGAAGACTTTAATTGTTTAAAATTTTGCCAAGTGTTGAACATCTGGGCTGAATTTGTTGTGTTGCAGGTTGTTCCAAATGCAAGTGTGTTGATTTAGTCACCTATTGAGAAGTTCAACCAAAAGGATTCAACTGGTTTTAAGAAATGGGTAGTTGGTGAACCATTTTAAATTTAAAATATTAAATAAATGAAAGCTTGTTTCAGTCTGGAGTGGGTTTGGTGTTTGTTGTTTTTTCTTTTACAGCTTTGTCTTTGTGGCAAATCAGCTCACATGGAAGCTTGCCTTGGTGTTGAGGCATTCATAACCTCTGCCTTCTGCGTGGGTTTTCTGGTGTCTAGGAAGAGCTCAGCTTTACCGTCAGTGAGTGTATTTCACCTCTGCACCTGCTCGCGTGAAATTTGGAGGAGTTTGGTATCTTTGAGACATTCAGCTCTCTCAAATGTGGCTGAAGTAAAGCTGATGAGCATAAAAAATGACGTGGGAAGGGCTTAGGGGGACATTCAGTCACCCCCATTAGAGGTCCAGATTCTCCATTATAGGATCAGTATGATCCTCTAATCCTCGCTTCCTTAAGAATCTAGCCTTAATATTTTTTGGCTTGCTTCAGGCATTTCCAGGCATTATTATTCATTCAATCTTCAGGCCTTTTTGCTAGACTAGGATTTGCTAATGAGGTGTCTTGTGCCTGGGGCTTGCGGGTTTTTTGCATTTTTCATTGAAAAATTGCTTAAACTTAATGATGTTCTAAATCTTACTGCAAACTGTGTTTTTCAGTCTGACCTCAGCTTTTCCAAAAGACATCTCCATACAGTTTGGTCTTATAGCCTGCTCTCCACTCTGTGCATGCACACCATCATGGAGAATGACTGCGTGTATCAGAGCGGTTACACAGCTGCTCTGGGCGTAGGGGAGCCAGGAGCTCGTGTCTCCTGGGCTCTTGGGTGCAGCCAGCCAGGAGCTGCCTCTGTTCAAAGCCAAAGGAGCTGAGCTGGTGCTGCTGTGACAGCAGCAGACTCTGGTGCCTCTGTTTCAGAACTGATGCTCGCAGCACCCTGAGAGCTTTGCCTCCGCTCTATAAGCAGTAAGTGGATGTGTGCCTGGGGCTCTGGAATTGCACTCTGAAGTTTTCTGGGTATTTCCCTTCCATCTAAGCAGGTATGTCTGTGTTAAGCATGAACACTGGTGCTTCTTCATGTTACAGTGACCACAGCCAAGCTCTAACGGAGCGGTCAGTGCTGGGCAACAGTGTCTGCAGGACATCCCGCTTTAACAAGGTTATAATCATTTGTCACAGAATTGCAGGTTACTATCTGGCTTGGCTTGGTTTTGGATGAAGACCCGTGCACAAGGTGTAGGAGTGTGTTGCAAACCCCAGCTCTGCAGCCCTGGTTCAGCTGGCATCTGCTGGGACAGAACAGGGTCAATGACTGTTCTCTCCCCAAACCAAGCACTGCCCTGCCTCCATGTTGTGCTGCATTTGCCAAGTGATTCTTCTATGCCTGCAAAGACTTGCATGAATGAGCTGGCATTGCTCATGTTCCTTTAATATAAACGTGGCTTTGAAGTGTCAGACCCCACTGACGTGGACATTTGATCATTCAGATGCATCTGTTCAACTGCTGGTGTTAGGGCTCTGCATGGGTCACTCACTGGAGGAAGAAGGTCTTCTCCTTGAGGAGGTCTCTGTGCCAAGAGCTGGCAAGAAGAGAGCTGGATGGATCCAGCCACAGGCACTGGAAGAAATTTTTGCTCTGAATTGCCTATTGATTCCTGCTTACTGAATGACAGGGTTCTTCTCCAGTCTGGAAAAGGAGATGGTTGCATTCCTGCCAAAGCAAAATGTTTGGGTTTTTTCCTTTGGCTGCTTTTTGTTTGGCTTACTCTTCAATGAATTCTGGCATCTGGACAAGCATCATTAAGCAAAACTTCCCTGTGTGCAGCAAGTCTCTCTCTTTTTAAGGTGCTGTATGTCTCAGCATAGACAGTTGTTGCAGGAACCTCCAGCAGAGCTGTGGGACCTTTGGTTCCAATGACCATGATGAAAACAAGGCTCTTCTATCACTGGAGCAGCAGGAGTGTGACTTAGGCCCACCCCCGCTGACATCCCAGACTACATGGACTGTTCTCTCTCACCTCTGTGACAACAGAACCAGTAGAGCCTGGCAGCACCAAAGCACAGCTGCGTGGTGCATAGGCCAGCATCTCCATCCAGAGAAAAAAAAAGAACTGGCCACCCCTGTGTGGAGGCTGGAATTCTCACCAGCATAAAGATGAAGGCAATGCAGCATCAGGGAGAAATGTCTTTTTCCCAAGATGATGGTGCAGTTTTGTCTGCAGCTTCCTTTTGTCTGGGAGGTCAAGGTTCTGCAGAAGTATAAATCTTTAAGCAGCATCTGCAGTGTGACTCACTCATTTCCTCTGGCAGCCTTGGTGTTTAGCCCAGTAAGAAAGATGGGGCCACAAAGGAGGATGTATTGCCCTGTTCCAGCTTAGTGCTCCTCTGTAGAGGCCTTCTGGTGTGTATAAGTAGGTAGGTGAAAGGAGTCACCCTGAAGAAGACGGTGATAGAAAAGGAGGCCTGGATGAAGATAGCCAGAGGTCAGAGTTAGTAACATGCTGAGCCAGGCCTGTCCCCCTCTGCTGTCATTATTCTTCCCCTACAGATGAGGAGAGTGTGGGCATGGGCCTCCCTTAGGGTAAGAAGGAGCTCAACCTTCTCACCCACAGGTGGCAGCCACCTGGGGCCCACAGGAGCTGGGCAGATGAGGCCCCCGATGGGCATTAAGCAGTCCCTTCTCTGATCCTGCAGCCAAAATGGGCTGAGCCCCTGGAAATGCCTGGAACAAGCTGTGCCTAGCTGCATGGGGATGCTGAAGCCCCACAGCACAGGTATTATCCAGAGGCTGGATACGGGTATGGGGAGGCTGCTGCAGAGGTGGAAGCAGCCCTGGCCTTCCTTGGGATCTCTCCCTTTGCTGCACGGCACCTGTGGTTGGGCTTTGTTGTACAGGAAAGCAGTGTGTGTCCCTCCTGCCAGGGCTCTCCCACGCTCTCAGTCCTGGGTGAGCTTTCGTGGGGTTGGTCAATTGGTTGTTGCTATCAGGGTAATTAGAGCTTGGTACCTCACATCCTGTGAGATCACAGGGACAGAGCCCAGCAGAGGGGTTGTCAAAACCATAATGTAATCTAAAATCCAGCCTGGTCTTTTCTGGTGTATCCTAAATGCCCAGATCCTTTCCCTGCCTGCTGCATCTCTATCACCTCTGGAGCTGAACACCATAAGACAGCACCGAAACACTACAGAGCTCCAGAAATGCAGGAAATCTCTGGAACCAGCCCTTGCAAAGCAGCCGGTTTCCAAAATAGCATCTCATCATCCTCCCCTCCTCCACAACTGCATCCCCTCCATATTGCTACCACTAAAGTAAAATTCCTACCTTTCTTGCTAGCATCCAGCCAGCTGAGCAAGCAGGAATCCTGATGGAGGCTTTTGCTGGGCATAAAGGACAGGTCAGGCTGCTTATACTCAAGAGACAGAAAGCAAGCAGCGCTGGAGGGTATTTGAGGTTCAGAATACGTTGCATTAGCTGCACAGTCAGATCTGCCTTTTATTTCCCCTGTGGTTTGGGAGAAATGCTGTGTTTGCAGTTCCTAACTGACAGCTGAGACGGGAAGTATTTGGAGGTTGGTTGGTCCTTGCTTTATGTGCCAGTGCCCTGGGATTAACCTTGCAGGTGCTGCCTGCCCCCTCTTCCACCCCGCCTCCCCAAGCTCTTCTTGGGTGCCCCCAGTTGCTCTGCATTGTTTTGCTGGGGGCTGCTGGTGGGAAGCACTGCCCAAGCTATGCCCTGAGCCCCATCCCCTGCCTCCCAAAGGTGCCCCTTGCTTTGCCCACCTGCAGCATTGCCCTCCCTGGGCCTGCATCCACCCCATGGTGAGTGGCCATGCCAGGGCATTGTCCCAGAGGTTATCAGTGTGGCAGGGTCAAGGGAAGTGGCCGTGCTGCTCCTGGCCCACAGTGCCATTGGAGAAGCCTGTGATAATCACACCGTGTCCCTGGGGGTCTGGGGCAGATTGCCGTGGCGTGACAAGGCAGGAACAGGAAGGCAATAGGACAACATGCTGTTGGCAGGGCCACCCAGCCAGAAGCCTGCCCATGCGCTTTCTGTGCCCCACTGCCTCCCCTGTGTCTCTCTCCAAGCATGTCTCTGGCAGAGCATGAGCATCTTCTGAATACGTCAGCACCAGTCACGCCAGCTCTGTGGGCACCTTTGGCTGCTGGTTTTACTTGGGAGGTGGGTGCACGCTCCCTTCATCTATCTGCTGTTGTGTAAATTGCTTTATCTTCCCTTGTGAAGGCAAACAAAGATGCTATTTTTAACCCGTGAGTATGCAGGCAGGGTGGAGGAGAAATGGCAGGTATCTTGGGACTGAACTGTCAGGGATATGATGCATATCAATGCCTTAGAGCCCATTTTCTGGGTAAATGAGGGTGTGCGCGGCCATGGGAGACCTTTTGCCCTTGGGCAGCCAGTCATGAATTCTTCTACAAAGCAGGGTACCCATGACAGGCACCATGGGTGAGACCCAGATATGTCCCACTGCCATCAGTGGGACCAGCCTTGCCTTGCAGTCCCAGCAGCAGTTTGGCAGCCACATCCCAACACCAAGTTCTTTCCAGGGGGCCAGGGAGACTGCTGGGGACCAAAATGGCTGTGGGCCAGACACCGAGGTATGTTCCTGAGGTGAAGCAGCAGCAAAGACGACAAAACAGCTTGTTTTGATCCACATAACTATTTCTTTTTAATTATTAATTTGTGCCTTACCATAGAAGAGGAAAGAGTGTGAGCAAATGATTTGCTGGTTCCAGGAACTACTCTGGCACAACCATGAGGGCAGTAAGGCCTCATGATGATAACCTTGCCAGGGCACTGACACACAACACGCACACGCAGAGTCTCTGGCTCTTGCAAAAGCGATCATTGGCAATTTTAAGGCATTGAAGGAAACCTATGGTTGTAAATCCTATATCAAATTTGGCACATGTTGGAAGAGTTAGAGCAGAGACGAGGATGCTTTGTGGGCTGGTGTTCATGAGTCCTGCAGCTTCCCAGTGCTGGCTGGGGCATGATGCTAATGTGAGTGCAAGTCACACATATGACTGTGCAGACAAATGAAGGGCCAAGCAGACTCCAAAATTTCAGTGCCAGTGACATCAGAAAAAAGTGCTGTGCCCCTTGGCATGGTGGTTGGTGCCACCACCTCTGATGCATCGGTGCCCTGCCCTGCACCTGCTGCTAGCAAGCCCTGCATGCCTGGCTGCATTAATGCTGCCAAAAAACAGACAGAGTAGTCACAACAAAAATACCCAAAACATTCCCTTATACTTTAAAATGTAAGTGGCTCATAGACCAGACATCAGGTGTGGTTGCAATCCAGTATGGCTATTTCTGTGCTTCTGGGGTTAAAAGTGGATGGCTACGGCTTTAGAAGGGGAGAAGTGTTTAGCTATATGTGGACTTGGATAGCAGATGAAGGTCTGTATCCTTGAAACTAGTTAAGAGTATATGTGTTTTCCTTGCCCACCCTCCCTGGAGCGCCAGCTGAGCAGCAGTTCCAGCCAGCTCCCCCTCGCCTGCTGCTGGAAGAGTGAGGGATGGTGGGTGCTACGAGTCCACTGTGTCACCACGACAACAACCAACATGCATCTATCTACCTGCCCATGCCTCCGCCCCATTTAAAAGGGAGCAATGTGCCACGCTCGGCCTCCACATGGTGGGACCCATGAGGAAGCTGTCCCAAGGTCTGTGTCCCCAGGAGTTACATGTTTCTAAGGGGGAGCTTCCTTCGAGCCCAGCATGTCTTGATGCCTGGTGGAGCAATTTAAAGGCCGAGTGGAGACTGTTCCCCTTCAAATGCAAAATGGACAAGATCCTGACATTACATTTTTGCATTTGCAACAATTCCTTCATGCAGATTTAATCTCCCTCTTTTCTTGGCAGAGGTTATGGTTCCCTCAATCATCTCAGCCCTGCTGCATGATATTTTAGAGGTCACTGTAATAACCTCTCCTTGCTCCCCTTCCTTGAAGGACAGAGTTGAGGAACCAAAGCCTCTTGGCTGGAAGGAGTAAGTGGGGTTGGAAACAGGATTGAGCGTGGAAAGGCTGGTGCTTCCCATGTTGAACAGGGTCTCCTCTCCCTCCAGCAGCTTCCTGCAAGCACATCACAAGGGAAAAGGTTAGTCTGTGGACATCTCATATGAAACATTTGCAAAGCTTGAGGGTGCTGTGACCTGCGAGCAAGTCTGAGCGCTTCAGGCCATCACCCTAGTCTGCAGTGGACACTGGCTCAGATCACGCTGCATGATGAAACTGGTGCAACATCATATGCTTTTGTCAATCATTTTTGGAGCACTTGCAATACAGGGTACATGAGATCCCTCTTCTCCCTCCAGAAACACAAGGAAAATAAAACCCCTCAACCAGAGACACTCTGCCTTTAGCATCTATTTTGACTTTGCAAGAGTCAGGTTTCCAACCCTAATTGTCCCCATTAAAAAACACTGCTTCTGGGACAGCTGGGGGACGTGATTCACAGCTGCTAGATCAAAGCATGATATGGAGCCATGGCAGGTCCAGGCAAGGGAGATGAGCAACATGATGGTGTCGCTCTTGAGTGCGTACCCAGATATTTTCTGGGCCCTTCTAAATATTCCAGCCCCGTGGGGTCAGGAGCTTGGTCTTGGGAGATGGCCAGGCAGAGGAGGGTCAGAGCAGCCTTACCTGTAGGCAGCTATCTCGATATCAAGGGCCATCTTGACATTAAGCAGGTCTTGGTACTCCCTCAAGTGCCGAGCCATCTCATTTTTGGTGTTTCGCAGGTCATCCTCCAGCTGCCCAATGGTGTCCTGCAAAGGCAAGGGCACTTAGGGCCATGTTTCAGAGCAGGGACTTCTCCCACAGGTTTTCTGCTCATTGCAGAGATTGGGAAGCTGTAATGGGCAGTTAGTCAAAAATGGCACATCCTACCAGGACCTTGGGACCATGAAATCTCTTGCTAATAAGGATGAAGAAACAGGCAGAGCACCAGGCATGGCTTGTGAGTGTGCGCAGTGGGAGAAGCCTTTAAACACTGATGGACTTACATAGTTTCCCATCTGCAGCAGGATCTGTGAGACAAGAGGGCAAACAGCACATGTTGGTGGAGCCCTCAGTCCCCAGGGGAACTGCTGCTGGGGAGGGACAGGAAGTTTTGGGCTTAAACTTCTTCAAAGTAGGGGCAGCGGCTCAGCAGAACAAGGACAGAGCACCCAGCACTGCAGTAGCCCACACCTGGAGCAGGTGCCTGGAGAAGGGCTGCACTCTGCATCTGGGGGGCTTAAGAGGGGTTGGGACATGCATCCAGTAGTGGAAGGAGAGGTGGTTCTGCCAGGGCAGGAGGGAAGAGCTGGCTCCAGGAGGAGGGGTCCAACACTTTGCCTGGAAAAATGCCACAGAGCCCCACAGGGTGGGGGACTCTGAATGCAGGCAGTTACAGAGTCAGGGGCCTGCCCTGCAAGAGCCAGGGTGGTCAGCTGGACAACGATGTCCTCCTAGCATCCTTCCCATCAGCTTTGTCCTGCCATGGATGCTACATCCAGTTAGTTCTACCTGCGATAGGGAAGAGTCCCAGGCCAGATCTCCCGCTAACAAAGGGAACTAATCTTCTTTTTTCTATTCTTTAGGTCAGAAAACAAGCAGCCTAGTTTTCTCCCACATGCATCCAGGTATGTAAGCAGCAGCCTGAAAGCAGTGAAACCTGCACCTATAGGGATCCTCCCAATCAGATGGTTTCCCACTGCCATCCACCCCGCTGTGCCACCAGAGGAGTGTGATTTGGAGCAAGAATGAGTAAGCAGTTTGCATTTACGTGATAGTGCAGCCCTGCCTGCAAAGCCCTGCAATGGCCACTGCTAGCATCTGTTCTCCTGCACTCCCTTCCACTGCCAGGCCTTTGT
Source organism: Coracias cyanogaster (assembly GCA_033124195.1). Classification (NCBI taxonomy): domain Eukaryota; kingdom Metazoa; phylum Chordata; class Aves; order Coraciiformes; family Coraciidae; genus Coracias; species Coracias cyanogaster. The sequence goes on from JAVSBS010001416.1 coordinate 34,530, forward strand.
GGTTGCTTCCAGCTCCTCTGTTCTAGCGAAAGAGCTTTGTCCTGCCACATCATCCCCATCCTCTCCCTGTCCCCATTCCCACCCTGTCTCCTCCTTCATGTCCCGCATAACCTCCCTTGCGCACAGTGCAGAGCCAGCCATGAGATGTGGAGCTGCCCAAGGAGAAGGGAGCTGCACTGAGCCTGACGCAGTGAGCCCAGTCTGAATAGAGACCCTTGAAGAGGCAGTGCTAGCTCATCCTGAATGCAGCACAGGGCATCTCACGTTCAAGTCAGCTAGCCACATCCCACCTTGCAGGACATTTATTTGCCATCCCTGGGGTCTCTGCCTCAACCTGTGCTGCCCTGACTATCTTCCACAGCAAGAGAGCTGCATGTAGCTGTGCCTCTGAAGTGGGACTGAGCAATGGGAAAGGGCTCAAGACCATTGGGGGATCAACTGAAAAGCCTCAGGATGTGCATGGATGCGGCTGCAGTAGAAATTAAAATCTTCGCTGTGATGCAGCCAGACTGCTACTACCCTGAGCCATGACAGGAGGGAAGGACTCAGAGTGACCCTACCCTGCGACAGCCCCACTCTTGCTGCTGTAACCCCCCGTGCCTTCAGACACCTTCCCCTCTGCCTGCAGCCCACATGAACAATGTGCTCTGTGAAAACGGGTTATCCTTGTTACCCTCTCTGTACCTCTCTTCCACAGCCCAGCTCTACCAGCTGGCTGAATAAAACCTCCTCCCTACACCATCGCAAACTTCTCCCCTAACGGAAAGCTCTCACATATTGGTTCAGATTTAACTGGATAGCCTACAAATATAAAAGCATGTCCCTGCTTTTGCAGTCTATAGGAACATTTTTAAAGCTCAAACAATAGGCATATTCTCTTTTAAGACAGATTTCCATCCTTTTCCACTGGTCATAGCCAGGAAAATTATTTAGCTGCTACACATGCACATTGCTCAAAAGGCTCCTAGGTATTACCACACTTAAAGCAGATCCTGAGGGTCATGTAGGAAAACGCTGCTGTGCTGTCACTAAAGCCATTTCAATTATGGTACCGTTGAATCCAGTTGCATTATTATTTTTTTCCCAGAATCCCTCTTTTCACGTGGCATCAAGACTATTTAAGAAGATTACTGTCCGTAATTCTTTCACCCACTACAGAAAATATGTATATTGCCCATTTCCACAATGTTTGTTGAAGAAGACCTCAACTGTTCAGGAAAATTGCAAGCAGCATGGAGCGACAGACATGAGTTCTAGACAGCCTGGCAAAATTTGATTTTGAAAATGAGAAGGCATTACTGGGGTGTGAAATAACAACATCCCTCAGGTATGAGGTAAGGCAGTTGTTTCAGTATTTAGAAGGAAACAGCTTGATTTAGAAACCACAGATTTAATAGCCACGTAATAGAACAATCTCAGGATTTATTTTATTATAAATCACCAATGTTTCCCTGTAGCAAGAAAATGTGGTAATACTGCAGTAATGGAGTAAGAGCTAGGAAGCACTGAGTGTCTGCCTCGCATCAGTCTTTCCACAGACATAAGAGATGCTGAGATCTGGCTGCAAATTCAGCCTTAATGGCTGCAGAGCTCCAATTTCTGCAGTGCAGGTGCCAAGAGCCAGGCCTCAGGGCAAGGGGCCAAGCCTGAGCTTCGAGGAAATACCCACAAGAATGTGTGGGCAATTTTGGAGCTGACCCTTAAGAAACAGGGCAGGGATGAGGAGATGCCCTAAAGAGCACTGTCATGTGCAAGGATGTACCCTGCGGGAAGGAAGTGTTGGAGGGAAGATGAAGGCTGCAGGCCATGCCCTGGTGAGGCAGGATCTATTGTGTAGGGCAGAGAGACCCTATGCCAGGGTGGGGGGAAGGCTGCAGAGGTGCCTGGCGCTGCGCAGCGCTGCGGGGCACGGCCCCTGCATGGGTGGGCACTGCACAAGGCAAGGGGGGGTTGGTGCTGGGTAGTGCTGGTGGCTGGAGGTGCCGGGGGGTGGGTGTCGCACTCAGTGCAGGACAGCAGGGGATAGCGGGGGCACCGGGTGCTGCACCGTGCGGAGGGCATCGCATCGGGCCGGCGTGTCCAGCGCTGCACAGACCTGCGGGAGGGGCTGCTGCAGAGGACGGAGCTGTGCTGTAAGATTTTGCATGCACTGGAGGTGCTGAGCGCTGCACAGGACCAGGGGAGGGGAGTGCTGGGTCGGAGGTGCCGGTGCAGCACGGCGCCGGGGGGGCTGCGTGGGCTCAAGATGCCCAGGGCTACACAGCACCGAGGGAGGATGCTCGGATGGCGGTGCCGAGCGCTGGGGCAGCTTGCCCAGGAGGAGGATGCTCGGTGCCGCACTATACCGAGCGCTCGGGCGGAGCTGCCCGGTGCCGCACTATACCGAGCGCTGGGGCGGAGCTGCCCGGCGCTGCCCGGAGCCGGGGACCCTGCGCGGGGAGGGGTCGGTGACGGTTCCGGTTCCCGGCGCCGCCCGGCTCACCTGCAGGCCGGCGGCCTCGGCGCTGTGCCGCTCCTCCAGCTCCTGCAGCTGCCTCTCCAGGGACTGGTGGGCGCCGCGCAGGCTCTCCATCTCCGCCAGACGGGCCTGGAGCTGGCGGCGGCACTCGCCGGCCTCCCGGCGGCTGGCGCGGACGGCCTCCTGGCTGCGGGCCGCCCGCTCGTGGAGGCGGGCGCAGCGGGCGCGGTACCAGTCCTCGGCCGCCTGCAGGTTGCGGGCCGCCATCTGAGGAGAATAAACTGGACTCCACACAATTCAATATGAATCAAGCTGAAGCCACTTTATTGGTC
>JAVSBS010001417.1:0-13169 GCA_033124195.1 Coracias cyanogaster
TTCCTAATATCCAATCTAAACCTCCCCTGATGCAACTTGAGGCCATTTCCCCTCGTCCTATCATCACTAATTTGAGAAAAGAGACCAACACCAGCCTGGCTACAACCTCCTTTTAGGTAGTTCCCACACTCACTATTGTAAGAAGTCTTTTTCAAAAATAATGAAAGTACCTAGTGAATGAGCAGAGCCTGGTTGGAGATAGGTGACAAGTGGTGTTCCCCAGGGTCAGTACTGAGTCTAGTCCTGTTCAATATATTCATCTATGACCTGGATGAAGAGATAGAGTGCATCATCAGCAAGTTTGCTGATGATACAAAACTGGGAGGGGTGGCTGACGCACCAGAAGACTGTGCAAGATCTGGATAGGCTGAGCGCAGAGAAACATGATGAAATTCAACAAAGGCAAGTGCAGGGTGCAACACCTGGAGAGGAATAACCCCATGTACCAATACAGGTTAGGGTCTTACCTGCTGGAAAGCAACTCTGTGGAAAGAGACCTATGAGTCCTGGTGGACAACAGGATGACCATGAGCCAGCAATGTGCGCTTGTGGCCAAGAAGGTCAATGGCATCCTGGGGTACAGCAAGGGTGTGACCAGCAGGTTGAGGGAGGTCCTCCTTTTGCTCTACTCTGCCCTGTGTGGCCACATCTGGAGTATTGTGTCCAATTCTAGGCTCTCCAGTTCTAGAGAGACAGGGAACTGCTGGAGAAGGTGCAGAGAAGGGCTACTAAGATGATTAGGAGACTGGAACGTCTCCCTTATGAGGAAGGGATGAGGGACTTGGGTCTATTTCATCTTGAGAAGATAAGACTGAGGAGGGATCTCATCCCCACTTATAAATACTTAAAGGGAGGATGTCAGGAAGATGGGGCCAGTCTTTTTTCTGTGGTGCCCAGTGACAGGACAAGAGGGAATGGAAATGAACTTGAGCTCAGGAAGCTCCATCTAAACATGAGGAACATCTTCTTTACTTTGAGGGTGGCAGAGCACTGGAACAGGCTGCCCAAGGAGGTGGTGGAGTCTCTGTCTCTTGAGACATTCAAAACCAGCCTGGATGCCTTCCTGTATAACCTGCTCCAGGTGGCCCTGCTCTGGCAGGGGCGTTGGACTAGGTGATCTCCAGAGGTCCCTTCTAACCCCTACCATTCTGTGATTCTCTGATTCTGTGAAAAGGAGTAACTGTATAAAACTATGGACTTCAATGTGAGAGCTAGAGACTTTATCTCTTAGCATAAGGAGCTTTCATCTATAAAAGTATCTCGCCAAAACAGTATTCCTTTTTTGTTATTAATACTCAGAAGTATTTTGTTTATCAATTCTTGCAAGTAGATTTTGATTGGAAACTCCTAACAGAATTTGGGATGACTTAGTATGGGAGACTGTGGAATACTATGAACAATTACCACTCTAAATCACTGGGAAGCCATGAGCTTGAATTTGTTAAATATTATGAGATTCTAAGACATTGCAATAATGGTCTCATATATAATATGTCTAAAAAGATGGACCTGAGGTCAGTTCTGAAATATTGCATTCCTTTCCAACACTCATGAGGAGGAAAGTAGAGACGAATAAGTGCCTTATGCCAACAACTAGTAATATAAGCACTATGGGACAAATCTTAACAAACACGTTGCAAACTTTTATTTGATGTTTTCCATTGAAATTGTCCAGATGTAAAAAAAAAAAATCTAAATACTTTGGTGGAATTGGATTTATTTGAAGGTCTAGTTAAATATGGCACCCATCTCAAGTTTCAAAACTGTTTCTAGTCACTAATTGTAAGGGAGCAAGTTTAAGGGAAATAAAGAGAAGTCTAGAAAGACAAAATAAAAGAGGAAAGGAAAATAATGAAAATAATACATATAATTTTTTTTCTGTCCTTCTCTATTTTATTTCAAATGAGAAATATTCACCTGATATTTTAATCCAATTGCTCATCAAAGTAGCCTGTCTGATTTGGACATTCTAGGATTTGTTTTCCCCTTGTTAATGCTACAGTCCTCAATCTCGGTGCAGCCTCTGGGTGCAACAGTAAAAAAGAATAAAAAATAGGTAAAACAGGTTTTAGAAAGAGAAAGAGATAGGATTGGGAAACAGCAAGAAAAGCAACTCTTGCTTGAGGGATTAGCTTTATATAATTCTGTCAAGTCAATTGCATAAAACTTTTCAGTTGGTAATTTTTTTACCCAGGCCACAGATTTCTTTCCTCCAAGGAGTCTGTTGCTGGGTCATAGTGAACAGAAGGTTCTTTTCAGTAGCAACTCTTTAATTAATCATCTGCATATTAGCTACACTCAGAAACTGTATTACATGCCAAATGGATGACATTAAAAATATGGATTGAGGAGACCTATTTTGCTGGCATCATAAAGAAAAATAGTAAAATAAATAGCTAATAAGGTGCAGTCTGTTTAAGCAATAGTCATGTTTTCTTTGAGGGCAGGTGCCCCTACAAAGCACACTTGTTGTATGCTCTCCTTTTCCACTCAGGGTGTCAGCACATAAATAAACTCTGAATCCTCTCAACATACAAAGAAGTGCTTGCTTTATTAGAGGAGCCCAAGGATATTTTCTATTGGCCTTCAATGTTTGTCAATAGCAGAAGTTTGGGTCTCACAAGAATTTGTATATTGGATGTTCCCTACTTACTCTGCTGAAGGAGAAGCTTCATTATATTAAAAATGTCTTTCAAGAAAAGAAAGGAACCAAACAGGCTGCCTGATTACACTTGAGCTGATATTAATGACTGTTGCTTTTGGGCTGAGGGGTTGGTACAGCATAACTAGCTGTTGCAGCACATTACTTTTCAAAGTCTGGCCTCAAAGTGCAGCCCGGATTACTGTGTGAGGCCCCCAGGTGCCTTATGCAGGGCAAGGGGATAATTAGGTATACTATAGGATCTTATCTTCTTCTGATAGGATCCAGAATTACAGCTACCCTGAGCTGATTCTGCGTAAGTCTCCATGCTGGGAAGGAGTGGTACCAAGTTAGCTAAAAGGGGAAATGCTGCAAACAGGGCTATCTCTGGGGACTAAGGTGTTTGAGAATCACCTGTCACCACTTGGGATTTGCAGCCCAAAAGCCTCACCTGGCATTAGGCCCACAGTAATCTAGATGTACTTCAGCAGATCCAAAGCCTAAGATGTTCAAATCTCATGTAGCAAATGACTTTGAGATTTCATTCAACTGGGCAGAGATGTATGAAACCCACCTATGTTTCATTTTCTGTTCCCTTATACAGAGTCTGTGCCACATGATTCAGTAATCTACAAACCAAAAAACCCTAGAGATCTCAGTAAACTTTCACAGTTTATACAGCTCATTGCAGAGTCTGGCCCTCAGTCATATCTGTGGAAGAAATTAACTTCTGCTATTTTTTATGAATTACAGATGAGTAATAATTTCAGAAGCCTCTCATTAAATAACAGGAAAATATTATTTCCAATAAAAAGATAGAAATTAACTGCAGGACTGTTGGGATGGAACGTACTGAAGAGGAAATTTTGATTATAGTGTCAGTAACTTCGGGTAGCCTTTGCCAAACACTTGAGCAGCCCCTGCAGATATGTCACCACTGCTCAAATCCCTTAAGATCAAAGGGTTTTGGTGGCTTACACTGCAGCTTCTGCAACCACATCTGTGTTGTTTACCCATCCAGGTTTTCATTTGCTGAAAGGCAGTTGTATGTGGCACTCTGTCTGGAAAAATGCAGAGAGAGAGGGAGGAGAAAAAGGCTTCCAGGAATGGAACAAAACCAAACTGAGGACAACTTACTCCTCAATAGCGTCCAGTCTGTGCTCCCTTGGAGCCTTAATTGAGTGCAATCCAAGAGAACCTGGCTACAACACATTCTGTCCTCTAACATGCACCCTTCTGTTGTGGAATGATTTAGAACATGTTCAGCACTGTAGTTAAAGCTAAATGTCAGTAAACAAAGATTAATTTGGGCAAGAGACAGTGTGACTACTTTTCAGAGTCTGGCCTCAAGCACATAACTGGTGAGTTTGCCAATTCTTTGCCAATCAATATTGTTAGATTTCCTGATCTTTCTCCCTATCTTAAACATAAGGAATGCAAATCTGGAGACCTTTAACAGCCTGGCAGAAGTTTGGATACAAGAATAATATTTTTGGTTATGCCATGTTGTTGAGGGTTAACCCTGGTAGGTGGTTAAGCACCACACAGCTGCTCACTCACTTTCCCCACCCACTAGCACCAGTGGAACAAGGGAAGAGAAAAAGAAGGGTAAAATTAATGAGAAAAAAATAGTTTAATGAGCAAAGGAGACGTGGAAGAAGAAAGAGAGAGAAAAAAATATGATACAAATGCAATAATTCACTCACCACCTTCCCAGTAGAAGGCTGATGCCCAGTCAGCTCCCAAGCAAAAGATTTCTAACCTATCCAAATCCCCCTCCTCTCCCTTTTTATTGCTGAGCATGACATTATATGGCATGGAATATCTCTTTGGTTAGTTTGGGTCATCCACCCAGTTGTGTTCCCTGTCAACTTCTTATGCATACTCAATCTATTCACTGGGGCGCAGACTGAGAAATGGAGAAGGCTTTGACACTTGTGGCACTGTTCAGCTATAGTTAAAAGATTAGCATATTATCAGCATTGTTTGGTCAAAAATCCAAAACTTGGCACCATGCAAGCTGCTATGAGGAAAATTAACTCTATGCCACCCAAAACCAGTAGACATAAAGGCTGCTTCAATGTTGGGTGTGATAGAGCTCTCTTAAGACCACTCTGAATCCTGTATCATATTGAGAAGGAGCATCAAACATCCACTGAGGAACAGTCTGCCTTCAAATCCCACCTGGTGCTGTGGCAGGTAATATCAGGTCCCTTACAGGATAGACATCTGCACCTCTGAAAATAAGGACCTAAAGTCATCCTTTCTGCTGAGTGTCTCACCATGGGCTTTATTCAGTGGTAATTTTTCTGGAAAAATCTACTGCCTTTTCAAATACCCTCAGGTGTCTGTGTGGATTTTAAGTATGATGTTGTACAGGAGACCTGAGCCCATCTGCATCTCTAGCTGGTGCTCAGGCAGCTTCTACAATCTCAAATACCTGTGTGGGAATCATAATCTGTGAAAGCAAATGGATTGATTGAAAAAAGGTCCAAATCCTGTCCAAGTAAGTGCTACACCCCAAGCAATGGTTATACTCATAGTTTCCTCCTGTGAATAAATATCATGTTGCTCATAGTCAGTCCTGAAGATCCTTCTAAGAGTCAGTCAGAAGATCAGCATTGTCTTAACCTTGTCATCAGGGACAAGGACAATAAGGTACTCTGAAAAGTTAGGCTAACTTCTTGACATGAGTCTGCAGCAGCCTTCAGTGAGACATGGTTGCTGATCTCTAGAACGGAAAGTGGTTGTTATGGATGCAGCCTGCTCTGGCTAACAGAACATGCAAACCCTCCTGAAATATGGAACAGGCTGCTATGGAAGTAGCACAGCTGGTTCCCTGTTATCAGGGATGAAGTAACCAACAATTGTTCAGACCCAGCCGAGCATGACTTTGGTGAAGGCAGCCACGTAGCCACTATCAAGAAAGATGGATTCCAACCAGTGTGTCAGCAATGATGGTGAGATTATGAAATTCAGGCAAACTTTGCTATGAAAGCACACCTCCCAGTCTAAGGCCACCCACCTCCAAGGCACACCACTCCTCGAACACTCCGCTCCCTGAGCGTTATCCTTGCTCGGGAAAGGCGGAGATACCTGAGACAAAGGAGGAGCAAAGTGTGTTGCTCAGCATAAAAGATGGCTCCTTAGCAACTGAACTTTGGAAGCTTCCCCACCAAGGATCACGATGATCATTAGGACTGGTGGGACACTGCCTGGATCTGGGACCATAGGGACACCTTGGGCCCGCAGCGGTAGCTATCTTTCCTTTCCTCTCTTTACTTTCCTTTCACCTTCTTTACCTATTTCACACTGTTTTACAGGCAAACCATTAAAGTTTCACTGTTTGATTGAAGCAAACCCCTTTGGCATGGTTGCCTTAATTTTGCACTTCGAAATTGCAGCAAACAAACCATCACGCATCCACTGAGCGGACTATGACAGTCTGCTACCAGGCTATGGTAAGCATTCTGTGCCTGCCTATGTTAAGTCATATTTTAAGTCAGATTTACCTTTCCAGCAAATGTTTTGTTCCAGATGGAGATGTGTCCTTCTCCCCAGGTGAATTTTTATGCTCAGAAACTGAGATTTTTTGCAGGCATGGCTTTCTCTACAGCATAAATGATAACACAGGGACACTTTGAATATATAAGAGTCCCTAAGGTGGGATATCTCTGTTTTATCTGAAGACTCCAACTAGGCAGTGGATAAGTGAATTTTGTCTAAATGTCATATTATAAACTGCTTATGGTTAGGAGAAGAAAGCACTTTAGCATGGGACTACTGAGGAAATTACATTTACTGATATATTTAGCATCATTACCATGTACCAAGATATCTTTAGTATCTTTTATTCCTTTTAAAAGCAACTACTGACCTTTCAGCAAATATATTTTTTGTTTAGTATTAAAACATGAGATATGCTAGTACATATTCTAACCCTTATTAATAGGTGGTAATAAAAGTGAAGATGTCTAACAAACCAGTTGCTGACTTCTGTCAGCAAATCACTTTATGTGTTAAATGACACATCTATTGGTCATTGAACAATGCAGCAGATTTGCCCTCACAATGACCAAAGAAGGTTTAAATTGGGATCCCCAGTGTGAGCAGTACCCCAAGGAGGCCACATTCAGATAATGACTCTGATAATGATAGATACTTTTTATCAGGGACTCCACAGGGGGCCGGCTGTTCAGCCAAAGGGATCATAGAATCGCAGAATGATAGTATGGTTTGGGCTGGAAATAATTTTTAAAGATCATCTAGTCCAATCCTCTTGTCATGGGCAGAGACCTCTTCCACTATGTCAAGTTTCTTAAAGCCCCATCCAGACTCACCTTGAATACTTTCAGGGATGGAGCATCCACAACCTCTCTGGGCAACTTGTTCTATTGTTTCACCACCCTCATCGTAAAAAATTTCTTCCTTATGTCCAATCTAAATGTACCCTCTTTCAGTTTAAAACTATGGCCCCTTGTCCTGTCACTACAGGTCTTGGTAAAAAGTCTCTCTCCGTTTTTCTTACAGGCTTCCCTTAAATATTGAAAGTCTGTAATAAAGGCTCCTTGGAGCCTTCTCCAGGCTGAACAACTCCAATTCTCTCAGTCTTTCTTCATAGGAGAGGTTTTCCAGCCCTCTGATCATTTTCATGGCTCTCCTCTGGACCCACTCTAACAAGTTCATGGCTTTCTTTTCCTAGATACCCCGGAGCCGGATGTAGTACTCTAGTTGGGGTGTCATGAGAGTGGAATAGAGAGGGAGTGTCACCTCCCTCAACCTTCTGGCCACACTTCTTTTTATGCAGCCCAGGATACAGTTGGCCTTCTGGGCTGCAAGCACAGTTTGCTGACTCATGTCCAATTTTCCATTCACCAGCATTTGCAAGTCTTTCTCATCAGGGCTACTCAATCCATCCATTCTCCGGTCTGTCTTGATATTGGGAATTGCCCTAACTCAGGTGCAGGACCTCGCACATGGCCTGTTGAACTTCACAAGGTTCACAGGGGCCTATTTCTCAAGCCTCTCAAGGTCTCTTTGGATGGCATCCCTTCCCTCTTGCAAATCAACAGCACCACCCTGCATGGTATTATCTGCAGATTTACTGAGGATGCACTCAATCCCACTCACTGTGTTGTTGATGAAGATGCTAAACAGTATTGGTGCCAGTATGCACCCTTGTAAAACACCGTTCATTACTGGTTTCCACTGAAAACAAACTCTGTGAAATGAGGTTGGAAAATCATTATGGTGCCAAAAACTCTACTTCTATTAGTCATATTATTTTACATTTATATTGCCATAATGCTTATGCAGAGGTATATTGACAGGGATGCTATGGACAAAGAACACTTTCTTTGATGAGTATGGCTGTATGCTGCATTAATGTAACTATTATATAAATTTTTCTCTTATTTTGAAGGCTTGTGTTAAAAAAAAATAAGATTTTTTTTTCTGTGACTATTCCTATCTTGTCTGCCTAAAACCAAAATATACTCCACTGTCACTGGGATCAAATCAGTGCCTGACTTACATCAAGATAGTTAACAATCTTCTGACTCTGCTTTCCATCAAACATAATGGTGAGGCATAAATTATTCAGCTCCATAATAAACCTTTCCAGCAAGTTACAATCACTTTTCAAAATCAGGAAAATATCACTGATGTGCTATAACCATTACAAAAATTGTTTAAATTTCTTTAGGGTGTATAACAATTCTTCTTCAAATGCCCTCATTTCAATCATAAGTCTTTTCATATCATGGAGAAGATCTTCTTATTACTTCTTGCACTAATCAGGACAATCAAATGTCATTTGTCTTATTTTGGGTAATCCTTATGTGATATATAGCTACAATGGATATTCCATTATCAGTTAGGTCACTAATGTTTTTTGTCATGATGGGGTATTTGAATAATATTATGGTTTACACTCTGAAGCAGCCACACAAAATTGAGTTAAGTAGGTGGGCCAAATTCCACTGAAGTCAACAGAAGCTGTGTTCAACCTGAACTGGACAGTGTAGCTATTAGGAGTAATTTTCATATAGTAATAAACAGCACTAATATCAGAGTTGTATAGTAACCATTACAAACCCTAATTCATAGATCAATGAATGTATAGTGCCATGATTCTGATTCTTTTCTGGCCATAGGTTTTTTTTCAAAACTCATTTTTTAACCGAGAGAAAGAGATGAGCTAAGTTAGCTAAGCTTGAAATTGTGGAAGGTTGTCATGCAGCCGTGCAATACTAGATCTGTGACACAGCTACTCAGCATCTAGTCTTCGTGCTTACACCATTGCTTTTTGAAATGTGCAAGTGTCAAGGGTCAGACATTCAGAAATCTCCGAAGGTATTTACACTAAATGATGACATGTTTGTTTGTGTTTTTTTTCTGGACTTCTTTATTTTCTTGACTTCCTTATCTTTGATTAGTATTGCAAAGACATGCATTGACAATTCAAAAGTTCTTGAAATCCTGCTACAAACGATTTTTCATTATTATTATTATATTTTCAGATATATAGATTCAACTATACTACAGTTGAAGACTTATACACATTTACTTGTATATGTGTGCAGTGAACCACCCTACTAGCATGGAGAGAGCTGGTACCATTTCTTTTCATCTGAAGTATGTGGAACACATTTCCATTTACTCCATGAGTGAATCATCAAACATCTCTTCTAACGCCATCTCTCTCTAGATCTCCTTGAAGACCTGGCCTTTTTTGATCCTCATATTTTGACTTCTTTTACCTCAGAGGTTTCTCCTTCTTCCATTTTCTCACTCTGATATGCCTGACTTCCTTGCTATAACTCTGCATGCATCCAAGCCTCAATATTCCTTTTTATGGTTTTGCATGTCATATGCAACAACTTCTCGGATATTATTTTTTTACATACACATTATCTAGCCCTCATTGTAGCTTTTATAATCAAGGCCTCTTCAAATTCTCCTGTATCCTAACTTGTCTTCCGATAGTGACTAAGTAACTATCCTCTTTCTGAAGAGCGGTTCGACTTAATCTCCAATAAAAAACTCTGAGAGACAGTTGAACATTATGTGGTTATCAGTTTGCAACTTCATTGTTATTCCCCATCACAGGAGATGGCAGACCTTTCAGGTACAATCAGAACTTCAGAATATCAAAGGAATAATTCAGAAACCTGGGAGGCTAATTCAGAAGGAAATAGTGGTTGGATTGACACGACAAAAAGAATTAATATCTTCAAGGAGAAATATAAATCCTCATAGTGGTCCAGATATATTTGCAGAAGCATTTAACAATTTTTATTATTAAGCCTTAAAAATTGGTTTTAAGAGTTAAGCTTAGAAAAAAAAAAATTAATGTTTCAAATTTCAGTTGTTACTATAGGATTTTGTCAGCTTCTTAAAATTATTGGGGCTGACCACATTAATTTTTGCCCTCCTACTGCAGTAATGGAATTTAGGTATAGATTACATTCTATCAAAATACACTTGGACCAAATCAATTTGCAACTGGCTTAGATATGTAGAAAACAAGACATTTTTCTGACTTGCACTAAAGTGACCCATACATTAATTCAGATGTATTAAACTGACACCTCTCTCATCCAAATTCACGATGGACTTTTTGTTAGATTAGAAAAAAAAGGCTTGAATAAACCCAAGATGTGTCGTGTCTTCATAAATATTAGAAATATTGTAAAGGGAAATTCTTTATCTTTTATCATCATTATAGAATAACTGCAGAGCCAGTACATTTTGTATCATAGGGACAAGGATCACAGCAGTATGAATGACTTGAATTACCTTGGGTATTTTCCTAGCTATAAAGTGATTTATTTCTTATTGCTGGAAGGTAATACTTGTGCTGAAAAATGGGACACAATACTTAATTGAAATTTTTTTAATGTACATAAAGGCTGCTTACATTTCTTAGAACTGAATGGTGTGAGTGCTGCAATACTGAAGAACACATAGTGCTGTCACTTACTGTTACTATGGGGGAAAGTATCGAAATAATTTTGCACATAATGAATGATCATGGGGATGTTCAAAAAGGCCAAGGGAAGCAGATATTTCAGTCAACATAATAGATGCATAGTTGTTGTTCCATATAGGGCCAATTACATCCTCATATTGCAATTTTCAAAGTAATTTCTAAGACTTCTGGTTATGAATCTGTAGACTTTAGGTACAAAAGATCTGTATCTCACTGTTTTTTCTCCCTAGAAACAGTCCCACTTTCTGGAGACAGCAAGTTAAGCCACTCCTGTGAAGGGGATATTCACAGAGATTTTGGCAAGATACCCAGATGTGTAAGGAAATGCAAGAGCATATATTTCTAATTCCGTAAATACTGGATGAGATGCACTCAGTGTCACATTTGCCTTCACATTTACTTCACATTTGCCTGATTTATGTTCCTAGTCTTTGTTGGACAACTCTTCTCTCTGGTGGCCTCAGAAGCCCCTACCTAGAAGGTCTAGAAAGAATAATCATTTGAAATTTAAAATTTACATGTTTAGTGCAGAGAGATTTAATCTCATCCTTTGTTACTGAAGTCATTATAGATACTCTGTGTATCAAGCAGAATTATTGGATCCCCAGTCTTCAAAACCAGGAATACTTTGGATGTCTAGTTAACAAGAGCACTGACCATGTAATTATCAGGGTCACAAAAGAAGAAAAAGAGATCTAGTACTTTATCAGATGCATAATTCTGCCAAAAGAAGAATAGCAGATTTGCACATAGGTCTTTGCTATTTTCATAATGAAAATGGCAATATATACATATATCAACATCTTTTAATACAATATTGTCATTCTGCAGGGGACAAGGAGAGAATTTTGAACTTTATATCCTTAAAACCTTGTTTTTTCTAAGACAGGACAGAATAACAGTAATTAGTAAGACTAAACACAAGAATATGTGATGCCATAGCTACGTTTTCTATTTCTAAACAGGATGCAAATTAGAATAAAACCAGAAAAGTATTATAAATATATTTGTCTATCAAAAGAGCCCAATATTTATATGCAGATGTAAACTCCATTTACCACTGCATTGTTAGCACAGTATTTCTAAGTGTTATCTGATTTCTTACTGGTAGAAAAGAATACTTCACCATCCATATTGTAGCTTTTTTGTTGTTACTCATGTAAAAATGAAAATGTACTGAAGTGCAAAACCGCAAATTTTGCATTCACTTCAGAAGTTTTTTAGTTTTGCTACTGGAAAGTACTGAAAAAGACACAGATAGCAATAACAATAAAATAGTAATAATAATAATAATGCCAAAAGCGTAATTTTATTCAAGATATACAATGAGATACTCTTAGCATATTGCATTAAAATGTCTAATCAGTAATATCACTGATTTGATGTATTTCCAATAATGGCTGCATATAGACTGGTGAAGATAAGCTTGTATATTATAAATCAACACACAGACAGAGCAAACAGGCAAGAAAAGCTCTGTGGAATACAGTCTAGATAAGTTTAACATTTGCAGAATGAATGGTCTTCAAATGTCATGGTGTTCATGGCAAATGTAAGTAGAGAAACATTCAAATTCACCCATTTTAGAAATTCCAGTCACTCAGTGATTGGGTCAAATATGCTGGGAATGTATGACTCTCATGACTGGAGTGCTGCAATGGGGGGCTACAAGTTCTTCAAATGGAATAGGCAAGGTAGAAAAGGTGGTGGGGTGGCTCTCTATGTTAGAGAATGTTTTGACTGTCTAAAAGTCAACAACTGGGATGGAACAGTTGAATGTTTATGGGTAAGGATGAAGAGGCAGGCCAGTGAGGCAACTATCCTGTTAGGAGTCTCTTATAGACCACCCAATCAGGATGAAGGGGATGAAGAAGATTTCTACAGACAGTAGGCTGAAGCCTCACAATCAGCAGCCCTTGCTCTCGTAGGGAACTTCAACTTACCAGACCTCTGCTAGAAATACAACATGGCAGAGAGGAAACAGTCCAGGAAGTTCCTGGAGTGTGTAGAAGACAACTTCCTGACTCATCTGGTAAGCGAGCCCAACAGGGATGGTGCCTTTCTGGACCTACTCTTTACTAACAGAGAAGGGCTAGTGGGAGATGTGGTGGTCGGTGGCCATCTTGGGCTTAGTGACCATGAAATGATAGAGTTTTCAAAATTAGGCAAAGTAAGGAGAAGAGGCAGCAAAACCAACACCATGGACTTCCAAAGGGCGGACTTTGGCCTCTTTAGGATGCTCGCTGAGAAAGTTCCTTGGGAACTAAAAGACAAAGGGGCCCAAGAGGGCTGGACCATGTTCAAAAACTAAGTCTTAAAGGCACAGGAGCAGACCATCCCCATGTGTTGCAAGACAAACTGGTGGGGAGAAAGACCAACCTGGCTTAACAGGGAGCTTTTGCTGGGACTTAGGAGAAAGAGAAGAGTCTACCACCTCTGGAAGAAGGGGAAGTCTACGCAAGAAGAATACAGGGATTTAGTTAGGTCATGTAGAAAGAACATGAGAGAGGCAAAAGCTCAGCTAGAAATCAGTCT